>QVIK01000155.1:4865-80937 GCA_003957845.1 Oidium heveae | reverse complement strand
CTAGAACAGGTCATGGGGATTTTGCGGCCTATCACCGCCGCTTTAACCATATAGACGCGAACTTAGTTTGCATTTGTGGGATGGAGACCTCACCAACCCACTTTATCAAGTGCCGAAAACATGCAACGCAGATGCGAAAGTTAAGAAAAGGTTTTACAATGAATGCTTTCACCGAACAACTCCTTGGGCCTAAGTGCCTCGAGAATTTTTTAAAATTTACACAGGAGACTGGCTGCTTCGGTCAAAAATCCGCGATTTCATCCTCTGCTGGACGCGAGGGAAATAATTAATTAAAAAAAAAAAAAAAAAAAAACACCAAAATTATGGATGGTGGTGGAGGCCTAGTTTATGAATTGCTATGCCAAAACAAAAATTATTTCCTTACGTATATTTTTTTTTTTACTGTAGTAATACCCTTGATAAAAATGGTTGAAACGAGTTAGGCACTTTCTATGATTGGAACCCCAGCCGGCTTCACCGGTCCTAGATTTATAGAATTAGAGCTCAGGCTTAGGACTTTAAAAATAAAAACAAACAAACAAACAAACTCATCATCATATCTTTATCAATTTTTATTCGAATAAATTATTCTTAGCTAAAAAAGCAATCGCATTCATCTTTATGCTTTATTATCCCATAAGATTTCTAGAAAGACAAAAGATTTTTTTTTTTTTTTTTTTTTTTCCAAACAGAAATTCGCTTTTCTATTCTGATCCTGCGAGCTGAAAAAATCACTGCTTTTTGTGTTCTTCATAACTTTCGCTTTCTACCGTATATTTTTTTTTAATGACAAAAACTTCACTGAATCATAATCTTAGAAGACAGTATTTATATCAATTTTAGATTCCAACTTTGCTATATGAATTCAAGTGTAGAGAAAAGTTGACATTTTTCGTGAAGATCAGCATGACAAATCGTGCATGAAATTCACGTGTTGCAGGGGTTGAAATACTGGGTTGTGTGCAAAATTTGTGCACAACTTTTCAGTTTTTCTAGTCGGAATTCTAGTCTGACTACCGCTATAGAATGTTCTTAGTCCGTTTTGTGATATCGGGGGCAACGTTGATGTTTGTCAAGCTGATAATCTGACACCATTTGAACTATATATCAACTTCGTCTTACGGACGATCATAAACATATTAATCAAGGTGCATAATTTAAGCGAAAGTGGTCGGCTGGTGGCTGATTGGATTCATGATACCTTGACTTAATAAGTAGTTAATTTTTCTACTATTTCTGGATCTTTACGCGAAGGGACAAAATTAAATTCCATAAAATGCCACTGTGGGTACTAAAAGGTAGTAAGTTTTTTTTTTTTTTTTTTTTTTTTTAAAGTCTAAGTACAAGCTTCACGTGATCGATACGCTGAACTCTTATCCTATCTCGGGACATATGACGTTAGAGCCGGAGCTCTAGAGCGATAGGCTTATCTAAGCAAATTCATACATGTTGTGAGGCGTCGTATGAAACAGCTAGCACCTAAAGAAAGTTAAAGAAAGGCCAATAAGCACTTTCAGTGGATGACCTCAAAAGTTTTTAGAGGGGTTTACCCAAATGTTAGATAGAACAACATAACATAGTGACCAACTGAGATACGTAAAATGAAACAGAACTGTAGTCCTATGGATTTTAAATGTTTACGAAAAAATCAGTTTTTTCAAGCCATTCGAGTAGTATTTCGGCATCTTTAGGGGTTCCAAGCAAAGAAGGAATGAGGGAGCTAACAGGTCCAGGAGGGCAGCCGTTTCGGCAACGTAATATTCTGCAAAAGAAAAAATGAAGCGGTGCCTTGGGTGATCCGCATTTACAATATAGATAGATTGGCGTGGTAGTGATTAAAACGTGTATGAGAGGCAGCGAAGTCTCCATGTCTGGTTCTAGAAGCAATCAATAGGGCGTGCTGGTTGGTAGTTTTCGGCTCAGCCGAAGCTCTTTACGTGGAAGAGGGGCAGAATCAAAAATGGGTAAAGAATATAATTAATTAATTATGTTTTGCGGCAACCAAGTAAATTGGCTCATGGCACCAACGAGGTTTGGGTCCTTGGTCCCGTGACATTCTTCCGTCGAGTGGCTATCAATGACTTTGGATTTGTGAAAAAGGAGGTTAGGAATACTGTCAACAACGGTGTTGCCTAGACCAGAAGAGCCCAATGTGCTCAATAAGCATAGACTGATTAGCACAATATGATGAAGCTGCACATACATACGTAAATATCATTATTATATTGTGCATTCTGAGTAATATTTTGTTATAAGAACGAGGCCAAATGACTTTACAGCTTAGTATTATTTATTGTCAATTTCATTGGCCAAGACTGAAATCTTGCTTAGCTCGACCAATTAGATCGATTACAATGCTTAAGTCCTCGGCCTTTACAACGCTCACTACAGAAGTAACCAATGCGGTAGTCCTGAAAATACTTGCATCACACGAGTAGAGATTATCTTGTGGTAAGAATAATATTTCTTGTAGTGATATTAATGAGTTTTTAGGCTGCAGATCTGGAATTCAATTGTGATAAAAAAGTAATTGCCGCCCAAGTTCAAGCCTAATCTAAGAAGACTTGATGAGTTTCTGGCACGCATTAAGGATCTACAATAATACAAACCAACCTATTTATTTATTTATTGTATTTATTGATTGTATTTATTATTTGCCACCAATAAATACCGTTATATTTTACAACAAGAATACCCCTGGAAGATGAGATTATGATGACATCATCATTTGAAGATGTCGGCCTCGGCTGTGCTGCAAAGGAAAGCTCCTCCTCCTCCTCCCCCCACCTGATTTGCCCCTGCGAGGAAGATCTAAACTTCCAACGATGCGTGTTTTGACGTGTAATTTAATCCCTGCAACAAAAGGTATAAAATGTAGACTTTTGTCGTGTGATGACAGGAGCGAGCTGATTGGCTTAACTTGAGGTGAAGTTACTGTGTATCCATATTTCTGTGAGAATTTACCAACGGTGGGCAGTCGTTTGTTTTAGAAGGGACTAGAATGATATTCTGGAGAGTTTTTGGATTGTCTAGACATACATTTCACAAGAGAAAAGTACAAT
Source organism: Oidium heveae (assembly GCA_003957845.1). Lineage (NCBI taxonomy): Eukaryota > Fungi > Ascomycota > Leotiomycetes > Helotiales > Erysiphaceae > Oidium > Oidium heveae. Next base: position 77,875 of record QVIK01000155.1, on the reverse strand, counting down.
TGTCCTCGTATGTAGAACGAGCCTAAATTATCATCCTATTTTTGTCTCGTCAATGCGAGTTATAAGAACTTAGACTGTGCGAGTACCGAGCTCTCTGAGATGCAATGAAATACAGCTAGTTATCCGTGTGCATGCATAAACTTCCATAATGCATGAGCATGTTAATACAATGGCCAAAGGCTGAGTGAGTGAGTGATATGCGCCAATGTAATAAAATCGCCGCTATCCAGATTGAATAAAGTATCGGGGATATCGATTGGCAATTGCTGCATATTTAATTATGTCCGAATCATGTATATCACATGAAGATAAATAGCTGACTCAGCCTGGATTTTCTCTTTTTCTAAGCGATTGGTACCTAGATCAGAGTCGAGGAAGCAAGTGGCTATTCTTAGCATGTAAGAGTCCGGGTCGAATTTTTAGCTGCTGGTCACTGCGCTCCACAAATTGTAGGGAAAATGTTGCTTATTTGTCAGTGACTAGCAGTTGATTTCCTAGTATAGCTAAAGCACGGGGAACTAGGGCCTCTGCTTGGGGGTGCTTTATTTACGAGTCACGTGGAAATATTAACAGCTTGCCAACAGAAAGAAGCATCAAGCGAAAATTAGTGACCAGGTTTTCAGTAGATTAACCCCTTTTAATTCCCATGTATAGAGTTTCCCTTAATCTTTCAATAAAAAAAACACTGCTCGAGTTTCAGACCAAAACCTAGAGTGCTGAGGGAAATTTGAAAAGTACTCCACTATCAAATTACCTCTCACAATCATTTTATCGTTCCATCTCTAGAGAAGTTCACCGAAAGAATCTATCAAGAATTCTGTTAGGCTGCAGTCTTCGTTATATTCGAAGATTAGTAAAAAAAGACAAAAAAATCGAGAAACACACAATTAGATCACAACAGAACCATGTCACCTGACACCAATAATGTAAAGACCGCATCTAAACGTGTTCGTGATGATTCGATCCAAGAACGACCGAACAAGCTCTCAAAGATTATAAGTTTGATATCCCACAACCTCTCTCTACCTTTGTACCATCCCGCTCATTAATTTCACAGAAGATGATGCTACAGCAGGGACACATCAAGCAGAAATGGGTAAGTCGCCATCAACTTAATAAACCAGTGGCTGCGAAGAGCAATTTTGTGAAGTTACAAACTTACACTACCCCATTAAATCTTTACTTTTTTTAAGATGGGTATTTGCTACTCTTAACTCACTGGAGCAAAGCTTTTATCCACTATCATTTAATTCAAGAAGCCTTTTGGTTAATTAAACTTATCTATTAACTACATACTAATGTTTTTTTTAGCTCAACCACTCTCTGAATCGGGGGCTAACGTTAAGAATAAGAAGAACTTGAAGAGAAAATTTTCTATCACTGATAACGACGCATTTGTACGGCATCGTAGAGCTGTACCCTATGTGTCTAAGATCCACCGACACAGAACTCATGTATGTCTCTAATTTACTCCATCTATATACCACGTGACATCACGTCTAACTTCAAGGACAGTCTCGGAATATCAAATCTTCCTGGAGTGGCATGCCATCATCCGCACAGAAGGGAATCTATAACCCTGCAGTACTCTGCTATCGAAATTCACTCCTTCAAGCATTACTTCACGCCCCCAAAGTCGTGAATTGGCTGAGAAGCTACCATAGATCTAAAATCTGTGTTCGAGGTGGTATCTCGTGTGTAGCTTGTCATCTTCTCGCAGTTTTCAATAGCTACTGGGGAAGTACTCCAAATGAGTTACTTGAGGCTACGAAGGAGCTTGACAAAGTCTTCATATCTAGTAAGATATTCATCTCTTGCCCTTAGAAATAGCCCATGACTAAAATTTGAAAGCTGGATGGCAGGATGGAAGAACAGGACGGCAAGAAGATCCAGAAGAACAGCTTGTCTGGTTGGCAAAAGTATTATCACAACAACTACCATCAATGTAAGTTATGTTTATGTAGCTTTTGGAATTAACTAATAGTTTGTAGACAATTTGATGCCTTTGAGGCTATATCGCGCTTCATACTTAATTCGACTACTAAGTGCTCGTCATGTGGTTATGTTTCTACAAATAAGGGCGAAGTTGAAGGCACTATTTCCATTGACCTTCAACCAAGGATAAAAAATGGGACAATTGCTGATTACATAAAGCCTTACTTTTGTCATCGCGTCGAAGGGTTTAAATGTGATCACTGTTCCTCGAAGTCTCCAAAGCAGCGAACTAGGGAGATTTTTCATCAGCCCGAGACTCTTGTGATTCAATTAAAACGATTTGGGTGGGATGGCCGAAAAGACTGTACTCCAATACCTTTCTCACCAAATCTATCGCTCAATCACTACCGAAGTGAGGTTAACAAAATTTCCTGTGAATATGATCTCTCTGCAATTATTTGTCATAATGGTGGTATAAATTCTGGTCATTATGTTTGTCGAGCGAGAGGTCCAGACGGACACTGGATGAAATTCGATGATTTACAGGTGACCGAACTAACGCCAGAGCAGGCTATGCATCCTGGTTCTCGAAATGGGTGGACACCCTACCTTCTTTTTTATCAACGCAAATTAAAAAACATTATCAGACGTTGAGTGTATTTATGATTTAATGCAGTTCACGAGTTCACGAATCTAAAATAATACCAGTTGGGAATGGGAAAAGAAATAAATAATATGTGTAGAAAAGGTCACACCGAAAATGGCGTTTGAATTTGGGAGATAAGTGAAATATATTGTATAAAGAGTTCTAGATGAGTTGGCAGTATATACTGCATTAGAAGAGAGAGAGCTGAGATTCTCTATACTTAGATATCTAATATAATTATATCTTGTCAAGGGGTGCTATACTTCTACAAACTTTGGAATTCGGTCATTTTGAGACATGAGAATAAATATAAGTTTGTATCTAAATTCTTCACTTCTTTTGCTCTCTTTTATGGTTCTAGAATGAAATTACCAAATAAATTTTACACCTGGCATCTTTTTTACATTCCTTGAAATTAATCATGGCTGTCTATTAGGCTTGATGTAAAAAGATTGAATCATTGTGACTTCATTTCAGGGCATTCAACTGCACACCTAACCAACTTTCAATGTTCTGAGATTTTTGTAAGATAAACTCTCTTATTTCCTACATATTATGAAATTTTACTGTCTATTTTCTAACATACCGTACTTGAAAAAAAAGGTATGTTTTAGACATCAAGGGGAAATTTCACTGTACTAGATTAAAAATATGAAATATAATATAAAAATTAAGTAGTTCACTTTTCCTCTCATTGATTCCCAGAATCCGGTATAAAGGGTATCTACCATGGGTTTAAGACTCCAGAGATCTAAACAAAATTTATACTGTATCTAAATACAATGTAAATTTTTGGGGGTATTCAATACATTCCCCATAGGAGTATTCAAATATCTCAAAAGCTTACCAGCTTTAAAGCTTTGATCTTACAAATGTTTGAAGAGTACTCTCATCACATTCCGCAATTGGTGTCGAGTTACTCGAATTAATCTATTAAGATTTGTTCGGGTTCGAAACACATAAAATAGCCCAGCCATCCAACTACTATATGAATGGAACACATCGTTGCTATCGAGATCTAATGGGTAATAATTTTCTGTAAGCATACTTTCCATGGAATTTTGGTAAAACCTGCTGTAAGAGTTCGACCATTAATTAGTCTTCTTCCACAAGTGAGCAAAATTTGGTATCTCAACCGATTTCTCGACTGTAGCCCTAAGTTCAGGAATTTTTATCAATATCTCACAGTTCCTAATACTTTCTTCAATGGCAAGTTATTTGATCTCAGGGATTAAGAATTCTCAAGTAGGATCTCCCATTGATTTTGAATCCCTGCTCTAAGAGGACGATACAATTTACTTCATTGGTGGAGTCTTACACGTTTTGCAGTAATTTGATGATCAGTTCAGAGGATGAGCAAGTCAAAAGGTTTGGAGAAACAGCTAAAATTGCAATTTCTATGTACATATAATTTTTGTATGATCTCGGCTCGACCATTTACACCTTTTGAGAATAATTGAACAATTTTGTATCAAGATATTTACCGTTGAATTAAATATCAACTAGCTTTAAACATTTTATTTGAATTGATTACATAGGAGATTGCCCTAGATGATTTGCTCTGTTCTCAAATTCAGAGGGAGTTTAGAGAGACAGAGGGTACGCATAGTAGGCAGCCGAGCATTAGAACATTGTTTGAAACATACGTTAGGTACCACGGCGGAAAACTAGATCTCGAATAACAATTCATTCTCAATACATTAATAAGGTTTAATATTTTAAACGTCCATAAAAGTTTCCTCAACTATGGAACAACTAAAAAAAAAAACTATGGTTCTAAAACGTTAGTCGTGGAACTTACCACTCTTCGAAGTCTCGCACGGTAGGGAATCGCAAGTGTTATGGTCGAACTTTGCGTACACGATGCTCTATGTCACAACGCTAAAATCTCACCTATATATTAATCTTAACTAGAGGCGCAAAATCCATATTGATTTTGAGGCAAAAAAAAATGCAAATACATAGTCTCGCCTGGACTCCTCGAAGGCTTTGGGAGTTGCAGTGCCCCCAATCAGGGCGGATTGTATATTTGCACCCATTACGCGCTTCCCATGGCCTTGCTTAAGTCCTGCAAAATCAGAAATCTACCATGGTAAAATTAATTCTCTAAATCTGGCCTAAGATAAAAAGTTGCCTAAAATATTAGGTGTTTAAACCACATCAGAGTGCTCATCTCATATCGAATGCCCTTTAACTACAGACGTTGGGCTAGAATATATTAGTGTTGGTAAACATGACACCAAATAATAATTAGCTATAACGTTTTGATGATAATAATAGTTTTGCAACAGACCAAACACCTTGCTTGATTAGTACTTTTTTGCTCATAGTTATTGATAATACATCTAAATTACATAAATAGCCCGCTAAGTATAATTGTGTAACTTAACTGGAAAAATCGAATTCTCAGCAACTACCAGACCATGAGGGGCACGCGAAGGGTGCATGGGGAGCAAATATATATGAGCCGCCCTATTCGAACTTCTATCGGTTCTACCACTATTATCAACATCATCATTGCCATCAACATTATTATTATCATAAAAATTGTCTTTTCTTTTTATTTTTTGCGATTAATAACTGCAGTAACAGTTAAATCGATTTCTTACTACTACTTGCTTACTTCCCAGCTAATTGATCCTTTCCAGAAGATGTATCAGAAACCATAAATCACCTTCACACTAATCGAGACCGGTGGCGGCAGACTTTCGGGAGAGGCGCATCACCCAATTAGAAAGGCCTCCTTCTTCAGATTTGAATCCATTCGAAAATTTGTGGGGCTATATTAAAGACTACATACAGTTCTACCATTTAAGGATGAATAGGGAAAAGAATATACGTCACCTTGAACATCGGAAGATTGTAAAAGCCGCTTGTGATGATGCTACAAAACCTGAGAAGTCTGAGAAGCTAATCAAAAGCACGTCTAGGAGGCATAAGGCAGTCATTCATGCCAACGGCGGGCCAACTAAATACCAGATCAATTTCATATTATAGCCTATTTAAGTTTAGTTTGAGAAAAGTATGCTGTGCGAAAATCTACGTACCGAAAAAATACCTCACAAAATTTCCCTGCCAAAATCGCTTAGAGCCACTTAAACCTTATTCAAAGAAAGATGATGTCCGATAGGGAGTGATCTACTCTATCTAAGCCCTGCTCGGATCCTGGTGTGCAGAAATTTTCCGTGGTAGTAGGTTAGTGGTGGGGAACACTAATCTAAAAATTTATGTTTATTGCCGATCGACTCCAATCCAACAAAGATATGGGGATGGCAATCGCTCTTGATGATTGGCTAAGAGTCCTGTGAGACGGCTATTGCCGCTTTGCAATTCCTTTATCAATGTGAATGTGCACCAGTTATAACTTCGCTCATCCATACATCAAAAACGTCACCAGTAATACCACATCTGTCTCACATGATAACTTCACAATCTCAGTCATAACTACATCATTACATTTTCCTCGATCGCTATTTCTAAGCTTCGAGTAACTTATGAAAAGAATCTTTTCTCCCGTGATAATTATCAACTCATACATCTATCTTCCCAAAGAGAAAACGATTCGAAATAGAGAGCTCCAATCATGCGCAGACTATGGATCCAAGACCATAGAAAATTGACCGTAAATATAACTTATAGCCCACGCAGGCGTGTCGCGTAAACTCAATCATAACTCTACTCACTAGAAAGGCTTTGAAGAAGCTAAATAGTGAAAACAGAAAAGATAAAGATAGGGCTGAATTGGAGTTGCGCGCGTCAGTTACCTTGGACTTAACTGACCTAAGAGGTATACGTGCTCGGGTAGTTTGGACCACAATACTAGCAAATTGATAGTACTCTTACCCTGATTGTGACATTATGGTTAGCAAAATGTCTGGCAATCGCAGCCGTGGTGTGGTAGCCGTTCCACTGGAGAAGGCCTTTCCGTTTTTTCAATTTCAATTTCAACATCTATATCTACCAAATCTACCAGAATAATTAAACACACACATTCAAATTTAGCACAACCCTAAATTAAAGTGGAGTATTCCACAATGGATTTCTTGATCAATCTACTAATATGCTAAAAAATAGGGCCTGAAAACCAGGACGAAACAAGGGTCATAGCGAGAAGAGCTCGGACTGACTCGGAATTTCCAGTGGGAGAATTTGATGAATCTAAAATTGTAAGCTTCGGGGCAAAAGATGAGTGGTATACGAGGAGAAAAATGAGAATCAAAGTGGATACAGAAAAGCTTTTCTCTTTTCTAATGTAAAAATTTTAACATAGGTATATCGAAATCAAAGCTAGACAGGGTTTGAGTTGCTTCATGGGATGATCTCGAAAACGAAGTTTTAGAAGATTTATCCGATGTAATTGAACTAGCATCTAGTGGGGAAGTTAATCCACCGAAGTTTTTCTAGAGGTAACAGGCCCACATGGCACCCCGGCTGAGGCAGAGCATCGGACTCTGTATGAAGGTGCTTTGTGTGAAAGGGCTCAATCTGCCCTGCAATCATGGAAGGTGGATAACCTAAAGTAGATAATATGGCCCTTACCTTCTCCGTAACTTGCATATACAGCCACTTAACTATCTTTTCGGTCCATGCAGTATCTTCCAAACATAGTGCTGATGATATTGATTACCACATGCACTACGGCCACAAAAGGAGTTGAAATCAGAAAAAGTTGTCGTAATACCTCTAGCCGAGTCACTTATAAGTAGTTCTGATGTCGATCTCTTAGCTCTTAGCTCTTAGCTCTTAGCGTGTTATCATTTTCAATTTCTCCACGATTTTATTACTATGCAAGTGGTTGCACTCACTTGATCGACGGCTTCGTTTGTTTGTTTTCTATTTAACATCCAACTGAACAGGGCTAACCCCTGTAAGAATGTTTCCTAATTAGGACAAAAGACGCCAAGACTCACTGTCCTAGGTAGCAGAAGATTACAATCTACCGACTGGTCGAGTGGACGCCCGTTCCTACGTACATAGCTACAAAGCTCTGGACCTGATGATGAATCTGAAGAGGCTAATGTTGTTGAGTATTAGGACGAAAACGAAGAATCGCTAGTACTGAGTGATGACGAGAACAAGAAATTGATGCCGAAGATGACGTGTCAATTAAACTAGCTTTTGTAGGTTTACTAGTAAATTAGAAGAAAGATTGGTAACGTCAATTTTCTCCAGGTATATTTTAAAGGTAGAAAAAGCCTCTCAAATGACCGAATTCATCTAGGAAAAATCCGATAATTAAAGAGAAAGCTAACCATGCGGGAGACGTGGGCTAGGTACAGACTTCTTGCTAAGAGATTTTATTAGGTTGAAAGGAGCTCATATATCATAAAGCTTACAAAAGAGTTCACTATAAGTTTAGTAGGTATAAATACCTTCTGATAAGGAACTTTACTCTTCAGAGCTGATTAGTGGTGCTTTCTAGTAACCGGTGTAGCATAGGATCATTGATCCATCTCTATAGTTTGGTATACACGTATCAAGTAGCTTGTAACTAGATAAATATGTAGTCGACTTAGTACGAAATAATATGCTTTTCTGAAAAAATTTGTACTGGGGTCAGAGTTCCATTAAGAGATCTAATAACTTGGAAAAAATCAAAGGAAGAGTTTGAAGCAATATCCTACCATAGTAGATGGAAATATCACTTGTTAATAGCTTCCCCTCCAAGAGAACATGATGAAAAATTTTTATCCTTTTTTTTTGGGTGAAATATGCTGTTGAGTAGGCTGTTAGTACTGGAGTAATCAATGATTAAATTTTCTAAATAATTTGAATACATGCAGCCTACGCTATAGTTTATTTCATGATAAGTTAGGGGAGCCGCTAGCAGGCACACACTGTACCCAGCCTGCCCACACCTTCCGCATCTCCTTCAAGGCCTCAAGGACGCTTCGAAAACCTCAAACTGCGAAGGATCTCTTCTTGTGGAGGTTTGTGAGCCTCCTGGCCTGTTCAATACGCCTTGGGGACGGCCTCAGTTAGTCCGTAGAACTGCAGGATTTTGGATTTCTGTGACCGGCATCGATTGAATATACTCAAATATCCCTCTTTAGTGGTAGATTGGTGCTGACACAAGCTCCTCACATACTGCCTCCAGCGCATAATTGATCGTTGGCGTTAAAGAGACAACGGCGCAGGCTTCCCGAGTAGGTTGGACTAGCCACCAATGCACATGAAAATCATCATCGAGACTTAAAAGGACTTATTGCTGCTCTTGATCGAAAGGTATGCTTGCACGGATGACCAAAGTTGGAGGTATACAGATCTTTTAAATTAGGTCTGTATATTTTGCATAGGTGACCGTAGGCGATGACCGCCGCAATTAAGGGACAAACGTGCCTTTGCTGTTTCCCGTGTCATGCCGGCTGTGGTAGGTAGTGTGTGTGAACACAGACTTTGAATCCTGCCACAGAGATCTTGCTCATGACCGCGGAAAAAAAAAAAAAAAAAAAAAGTTGATCCAAATTGTATGTTCGCAACGGCGCGCTTCTCAGCAGTTTGGAGCTTGATGGCGGCAAGTTGCCCTTCACATGCTATAGTCCAGAAAAATTCCTCCAATTTTTAAATTTTTTAATAAATTTTTTTTTTTTTTTTTAAAAAATTGGTCTTTTCATTACCAAGCCCTTTTTTTTTTGTATTTTGCCTGTAATCTATGCGTGAAGTCTGCAGCGAACGAAATGATTCAAAGACACCTACTGCCCACAAACCACAAATAAATACACTCGAAAATTCACTTCATCATGATGGAAAAAAAAAAAAAAAAAAAAAAAACCGTTAAAATATGCCGCAAAGGTCTCTATGTTCCATCCTAGCAGCTTTAAGTTCGTGTCGTAATTGACGGGGTAAGGGAAAGCTATGGAGGATAGCGGCGGTGCATCTGAAAAAAAAAAAAAAAAAAATCTAAATCTCGATATCGAGTCGGACGAGCTGGCTCTTGACCACTCACTACTCATCTATCCAAGTCTATCGGTGTTGGCGCATGAGCTGCCGAATATAAGCTAATGTAATATATATCGGGGGGGTACCCGTGCCACGCCCCATATTAGTTCTGGATTCGCAGCGGGCTCAGCGAATTTCAAGTTGTTGCTCATCACCATTTTTTTTTTGCCATACTTTTTTTTTTTTTTTTTTTTTAAAAAAAAAAAAAAAAAAAATTTCTCGACTAGAAACACTTGAATTACCTAATAAGAACTACCTGTAATCATATAAGACATAATCTAGATGCAAAACCAACTACAGTATTGCGACAATTTCAGGTAATACGCGACCGTTTTCGGACTCGAGCTCAATGAGGTAGGTTCAGTTACGAGAGGCTCAAAAGTAGCGGTAACGAGGCGTTTGGCTGTTAAGAATATTTCAATCAGACTCTAAATCTATTCGATGAACTGGATCAAGTTTACGGTATATATCGAGCTTAAAGGTCAGGGGAAAAAAAAGCGTGTTTTAAATTAAAAGACTAAAGTACCTATATCATATGGCTTGTATAGAATATCGCCTGCCCACAATCCATTTCACCACTAACCCTCATTCACACTAAATCTTCATATTAGTTGTCGCACGCCTACATACAGTTCCCTCTGTCACTTTTGATTCTATTAAGTCTCAATTAATTCAACTGAATCCAACGATACCTATATTCACTAAAGTATTTGCTGCAATCATAGCCATGCTTTGCCAATATTGTGTGTGACCCATCACAACTTACCTATTACCACATCAAAATCATACACCGTGAGGTGTGGTATAAACAATTTGCCGCAACAGATGCTGAGAGAAACAACATCGATGAGAATTTCCTACCCTGTAGAACTTAAAAATAGATTTCACCTTCGTCAATCAATCAGCGAGTTGTTTTCTTGTTTCAACATATACTGGTTTAATCAGTGCTTTGATTTTTGCCGACAATAATGATTTCTAAGTGCGACATATTTTGTTCTATTATGATTATCATGGTTCTTTAACAATGATATCACTGACTGTTATTCAATATAAAGTCAGTGCATGTTAATCCTTCGATTCTATCCTGTATCCCGGCTGACTCCCACAGTTGCTTGACCCAGTGCAATTGCCGACTTGTTTCAGTGGTCGCTAGATATTCCGCCTCAGTAGTTGACAGTACTTCGTCTCTTTGCGTGTGTGATCTCTAACCAATTGGTCATAGTGGTAACTTATATCTCTTGTACAAGATATTCATAAGTCGATCAACATTAATTAAGCTAGGTCCCATAATCTAAATATCTTCCACGTGAATGATTGTGAATAGGTTTCCGTCTCTGTTGGTAGCATTTCTTATGATCTTAGAAATTCTTTTTTGTTATTATGCCACAAGGCCGCTGCCTACTTTAGTCCATATAGCCTCTTTTTTGACGAGAAAAGTCTTCATTTTAAAATTCTTCAGACAATTCCGTATAGAGATCCATATCAAGATCAGGATTGAGGAAAGTTGCTGGGACACCTCCCCTTTTTTCTATGCCAACCAACGCTGTGGGTCAATGCCAATATTCCTATTGTTGTAGTCACTTTGCCCATAGTATCGACAAAAACCTCATCTAAAGGCTCGCATGATATGGATCAAGGCTCTCTTAAAAATAAATCTCTGAGCTTTACTTTAGTGGCATGTCTCACAGGTGGTAAGATCTGAGAGCTCAAAGCTCTCTAAGCCAATCGAGTGATGTGTTGTTTAAGTATCTTTTGCCCCTAGATGACCAAGCCTTTCATGCCAACGCTGTGCACTACTTGTCTGTGGTATGCGTGCCTATAAAATACCACAGCTGTAGAGAAACGACTTAGAATTCACATAAATATATATTAATATCATTTTATAATGCGTTATTGTTGAGTTATACTTGGGTGCATGCATAGTAACATCCGCTTTCGAGCATAAAGGGTAATCAAACATGAAATTTTTCTGAAAAAAAAAAAAAAAAAAATTGCCATATACGAAATTCGTACAAAGCCCAGTTTTATTTTTATTTTTATTTTATTTTATTTTTTTTTTTTCATCCCTATAACACGCGAATTTCATACACAGTTTGTCATCTTATTCCTCTTCGAAATCGTCTATTTCGCAACACGTTCAGATTCTCATCTTCATATCTCTATCAATGTTTTATTCAATTAAAATTTTTACTTTTTTTAAGTTGTTATAGCTATCGCATTTTTTTTTTTTATTTTTTTTTTTTTCATATTTTATTATCTAATTTTTTTGGAAAGTGAAAAAAGGTGTTTGTCAACAGAAATCCGCTTCTCTATTTTGATTCTACGATCAGAGAAAAAATCACTACTTGTTATTTTCTTCATAACTTTTCGCTTTTCCTAGGTATATTTTAATAGAATGAAAAAAAAAAAAAAAAAAAAAACACTAGATCTCAATCTGACACGAGAGTAATAATATCAATTTTAAATTTCATCTACCGTTAATTAAATGATAATGTTGGGCTTTGGATGTGGGCGTTGGCAAAAATTGACGTTTTTCGTGAAGATCAGAATTACAAACCATGCATGAAACTCACGTGTTACAGGCAGGGGTGGTAAGGCCGGAATTTTATACGAAGTTCGTATATAACTTTTCAGAAATTCATGTCTAACTACCCCTATTTTGTGATCTAGAGTAGATAGTGGGATTCTTATTAACCTAGGCTAGGCTAGAATTTCAGCACAATCATTACGAAGGCGCAACTTTTTGCAGATACCTGCAGGACAAACATAATTTTTTTTTTTTAAGCCGCTTGAAGTGAATCCATCAATATGGTGGTGCCATGTGAAGATGTGCTCCCAGATTGCCTTTTCTTTCAACTTTAGGCAGTTACTTCTAACCACTAGGAAAGGGCGCTAATGAGATTTCAGAGCGGAAAGTAAGATTACGCTTTGGATTAATGTATTATTTCACAGACGTGCTGGCCATTGAAGTAAAATAATAAAGTATATAGGAATGTGTGCTGGAAGGTATAAAATTAGTGATATCTTCATACTAGAAGACATCGAGTACGGCGTTCCAAAATGGGCTAGAAATCGATATACAGAAAGGCAAAAAGCTAATGGTTCAATTTAGCCAGTTTGAGGCAAATTTTGACAGATGACTGTTGAGAAATTGTACATATTGTTCGTAGGGTGGTTGGTATTTTAGGGGTATTAACAGCATCTAATTTTAATTGCTATATACTTTTTTCTCACTCTTTTTTTTTGAGAAAAAATAAAAATAGAAATTTAATCTCTGGAAGTCATTGAAGTTTATATTTATATTGACTACAAGTCAAAAATCATGTGGTTAATTGTTAAATGCTCAAGTCAACAAGGCCAGTTAAATTGACCGTATTGATAGCATACACCAAAAGAAAGGCGTCAAAAATTCATTGTGCATATGATCCACGCGATCGTAATGCACTACTAGCTATCGGATTTTTGAAAACTGGAGAGATAGTGAATCGATAGGTCTTTTAAGTGTATTCGATTAAATTTAAATTAGGTTTCTTTTTGGGCAATAAGAATGACAGAATAAGCAAAATAGAAATAAGCAACTCGATAGATTCCACCAGTTTCAATTCGATGAAAATACTTTGGCTCCTCGATCTCATTTGAGACCCATTCGATTAGCATCTTTCCTCCGATATGCTGGTTCCTTAGTAATTGACCAAGATTATTTGTCTCGAGATGTAAGCTTTATATCCCAATTTTCTCTTAATTTTGCCCGAATTTTAGAGACAGCGGTTTCACGGGCTAACGTAATAATTGGCTGACAAGTTTACAGGCATTATTGTTGTTTTGGATCGATCTTATAAGATTGGAGATGTGTATAATAGTTTAATCAGATGATACATGGCTATGAAAACCTTTTTCTTTCTTGTCATCAATGAATTCCTCCTATTCTTTATTCACAAATTGCTTTGCACAATTCGGAAAGGGCAATTAATTTCCTGTGATCCCATTTTTCCTCTACTTTATTGCACATATAGATGACCTCTTGTTGATGCTGATATCTTTTTTAACTACAAAGTATCCGTTTCATTAACGCTCTTCCTATATACAGTCTCAAGTTTTTTAAAAAGTTTCGTATTTTAAAATCGGTAGATTCTCGCTGTAGGGGAAATTTTCTTAGTACATCCGTAATTTGAGCTTCTCGTTGTTAAATTTGTTTCAAGATATGATTAACAGGGTCTTAAGTAATGATAAATTGTAGTTAATCAGTTGCTTTATCTATTTGTATCAGGCTTTGTTGAATTGAGCATCTTACTTGTGCATTAGTTAGATTCTGGTTCAACTTTACTCACTTGCTAAGGTTTATTATAGTTAAGTTCATGATACTCATAGTATCTCAGTATATTTTATCTAACAATCTTATACTAGTATTGTAGTGGGAGAAGATCAAATGGTGAAGGTTGGTACTAATCACACATATAACTTCTTCATTGAAAAATTTGTTGAATAGAGAGCACGATTTGGTAATGGTAAATCTTTCTAATGCCTAATTTTATTTACGTCTCTACTCTCAGATATCGCTTAGCACCAAAATATTGGGTGATTTTACTCATCTCTCTTGGATATCGACAATTAATAAACAAATAATCGACTTAGTGATCCTTGTTGATCCTAGAAGTCAACACTACCAGCTACATCTGTATCTTGTGGGACACAGAAAACCCCAAGATTTAATGGGTGTAAGTATAATTTCTTCGAAATATAGAATTCGTCCCGATATCGAAATTTTTAGGCGCTGAAACGTGAAAGCAAAGCTGGGGTAGAGCTTATGATAAGTTAGTTTAAGACCACGCTATTCAGACATCTTTGCCTGTGTCTCATGTTGCTTATTTAAACCGCTACAGAGAAAGTGATTATTGTAGTTGAAATTTGTGACTTATATTTACATTTCATTTTCACAACCCAAGTTATAAGTAATTATGCCCGCTAAATCAACCATTATAGCCCAAACTCCTTCGCCATCTTTTGGTAGACTTCTTCCATAATTACCCCAACGCCAGACAACGCTTTTGACAAATAAATATTTACAACGCCAGGACTAACTGAATTAAAAAGTACAGTTCGGATACCAGTAATAATTATTCTAGTTTCTGAAAGCTAGGCCCTAGCGAATATTGTTACTAGTTTCACTGCAGGCTTTTTTGAGGTTATTCATCATTCTCTCAATGAGAGTTGAGGTATCAGGAGGTACATTTGGTAATATAGTCTTGTGGCTTATTGATGGCGAACTTAAGATTTGATTCGAAGCCTGCTCTTTGCTGCACACGCCCACTACTTGTTGTTGGCAAGGACTAGGTGTTAGGATAGATCGACGATGGAAGTTGCTAACATTTGATTTTTCAGGACTCAATGGAGGCCAACTAGGTTGAGTCAGTATAAGCGGAGATTGTTTTTTGTGACTTATAGGAGTCAAAGGACTCGGGAGATTAGCAATATTACGAGAGTATGTGGAGTTATTTAAAGCTTTTTTCTGACTTTTAGCCTTCACAAGAGATCCATTTTTCAATTGCGTTTCAATTCCACGAGAATAAATAGGTGCACACTGATTGATATTATCTTGTGTGAATTTTCTGATATCTGGCGCAGGAATAGAAAGAGATTGGCTCTGATTCCCTCGTGACACTTGCTGGCCAAGTCTTTTTATACCGGGGGTTTTGGGCATAGAGACAGAGCGTTGTGACAAAGCAAGTTTACCTAATCTTCCAGAAGAGTTGGAGGAATTATGAGAATGGAGAAAAGTAGCTGAGGTAGACTTAGGGACTGTGTTAAGAAAATGGCCCTTGGAGTTATCCCAGGGTTTTTTCATATCGTCTGTATAGTGAGCTTTGGCTTCCGTTGATGTTTTGCCTATGTAGTACCAGACTTGTGAGTCCTTGTTTAGATCTACCTTTACTTGATCAGGATTTTGAGTGATAGGCGTGGTGACAAACTCAGCCCAGGTGAAATTATCTACAAATTTATCACGTGGTCTTGGTAAATCATTAGCCTGTCTGACACATGTTTTTAAAGATTCCTTGGCCTTAAATGATATTGGCATAAGGATCGCATTTACTGAAGGTTTAGGTAATGACGATTCTAGTGGTGGAGCAAGAAGCCACTTATATTCAATCTCATAAAGAGTACTAAAAATTTCGTTAGAGATGGACGAAGGCTGGCAAATTTAATCAAAAACTTACTCAGTGTGATCAAATAAAACTTTTATGACAACCATATCTTCAGAACGGTTATTCGCTGTAACGACGCCTGCAAAAATATCGGAATAGAGGAATTGAAACTGACAAACTTCACCGGGCTTCAAGCGAGAACCAAATTCTATAGTTCGCTTATCTGTAGATATTGTCGCTTCATCAAGCTTCTTATCGCGTCTTGGCCTGTGAAACCGACATCTAAAATCATAAACCTCTTCTTTATATTCAGTACCATCTGGTGCAAATCTAGAGCTCCAGATCTTCTGCACAAGCACACCCGAAGCTGCCGCACAAGTTCCGTGATAAGCTCTAGTACATTTTGGCGATGAGCACTGAAAGCATGCTCCTCTTTTTGATCTACAATAGATACATTTTAATCCCATACGCGCTTTCGAGATGAAATTGATATCTTGGACAACTTCATCGCTAACAGAGGTTTCTGGAATGTATTCACCACATATACGGTGAGCTTGTTTCCCATTATCTGTTTTCAATACCTCAAAATCAAAATTAGGACAAAGAATACAGGGAGGCTCTTCAGATGACTTAATTGCAACTCTTCGTTTCAACTGGCGATCCCCTATTATTTTAGTGTGAGATTTTCGTTTTCGAGTTGCTGGTAGCTTAACTTCGCTACCACTATGAGGTGGAGTAGGAATATCTAATATGTTTTCTTCGTCCTCTGTCTCATCATAAAATTCTTCTTGTTCTTGATCACCCAGATACCATTTGTGAGTTCGAGGAAGCTTTCTTCTAATCGAGTTCAAATCAACCCAAACACTATCCTGCTGTTGAGCGCAGTCACATCTCTTAGCTTTTTCGGCAATCGGGATCCACTCATCTACAGCGAAGTTCACGGCCTCAGCACAATTGTATCCAAGATTATAGCCCGCATGATATCCATAGGGAAAGGTGATCATAAACTCTCCTGGCCTATGAACAATCTTATTTACCTTAATTTTAAATTCTTTCCAAAGAGCGGCTGGAGATATCTGAAATGTTTTATGACGAAGAAATTGGTTACAATGCTTATATTCATCAGGCCACTTCGTTGCCATCGCCTTCTCAAACCTTTCCCGGTCTCCTTGAGAAATGCTGTACCATTGTTTTGGTGCACCGAAATGGAGATAATTGATTGAATATAAATCCACGTCTTCTAAGTGCCATGAAAAAGTAGATTTCCATGAGCCAATGTACAAATAAGTTGTATTTATTCCGGGAACTTTCTCATCTAAATAATTAAGAAACCCGGGTAAGTTTCGAAGATCCCATACTTTGGTTTTATCGGTGAAAAGCGTGCCTGGCATATCTCCGCCATAGATGGGAGGTGCATAAGAAATATGTTTCCAGTAAGCCACCTCAAGATCCTGGCACCTCTCGTCGTCAAATTCTTCATAAAGATTGTAATCAAAATCTCGAAATACTTCATCGTCGACTATAGTATTATCCTCCTTGTATCTATTGCGCCTGGAACCAACAGAAACCTCTTCTTCTTTGATCTTTGTTTTCTTAGTAGTGCTTGTTTTCCCATTTTTGCCAGCTGAATGAGCTTCACAGTTTTCGGTAGATCGACCGAGTTCTATTTTCTTTTTGCTCAAATGCGCAGCTCTATGGGGAGCTTTTCGTGTTTCACCCCTCCTTGCTGGTGGCTGACGACTAAGCTGATCACATAGCGCACGCCATTCAACTATATTGTATGTCCGATTTGATGATAGATTTAGTTGACGAAAATTTCCTGAGGCACCTCTACTTCCCTGATTATTCATTTCCTGGATGTATGGATTCTTAATTTTTATCTTCTTTACCTCTTCATGAAGGGTAGGTTGTTCATCGAGCCATTCTTTTGGAGGGATAATCTTGACAATACCATGCGTCATACCCCATGGGTTAACAGCGGTGATAACTACAAAGATATTAGATCCTGCTCTTTATGTATAGACCCCCCCTAGGAGTCATTGTACTAACATTTCTCAAAATCACAAAACTGATCCATAGAAGGAGTGAATACTGGTACACCATCTCTGAAATAACATGGCTCTAATTTTATGTGGGACTCCGGTGTAGGCTCCATTTCTACTTCAACATCGGAGAGCTCAGAGTCACTCGCACATGCTTTTTGAGTATTTAATTCAGGAGGAGAGCGTAACCCGGAAGCAGGCGACCAAGACATAGCTGTAATTTAATTTCAATCATGAATTTTTGTTTCTGGAAGTGTGGAAGGTTATGAATTAATTATGGATGGCAGTAGTATCCTAGGCTTTTGGCTGCAGTAAAACAGATGATTGCTCAATTATTGTGAGCCGAGAGGTAGCGCATCTCAGTCAGGTCTCTCGTCCTATACAATTAGGTAAACTACATGGAGATGGCTTTTAAGTTGATAATGAATTAAAGTTAGTAGTGAGAGACTCCTGATTGAAGGTTTGGGGTAGTGTAAAGAAACAGTCAGGCCTTAGCGGAACTTACCTAAAGTTGAAATAGAACAGACAAGGGTACCTCGGCTCTTTATTTAACAATAAGTCAATCAAAACTTTCGTCGAAGAAAGAAAAGATTCAAATAATGATGAAGAAAGACCCTGTGCAATAATTGACTGCTCATTCATCAAAACTCACTTATTTCTTTGCCACGTCTCGAGAATTATCTCGTAAGATATGGGCATCACATGATATTATTAGGTTTTCCGACTCGCTTACTCATCAAAAATCTAGATCCTCAGCCGTAAAGTCCCGGAACAAAGGATTTCTTTAAACCATTAAAAGCGGACGGTTTACCTTTTATAATTATACTATCGTTAATAATTTCACGAACTTGATAATTTTCCTAAGAAACCCAACCAACCAAATAATCAAAATATCTGAAGAGGCCTAAAGGTTTAGATAGAGTCTTACTGACATTACATCAAAACTTAAAAGAGTGGGCCCTGAGAATCAAATTTAAGGTCACGTGAGATTCAAAAGTGCATAGCTTCAGCTTCAGCTTCAACTTAGTACTATTAAGCCATTCACATTTTAACTAATACTATGTCTCCATGATAGAATTCATCTCGCTGCCAATGCCGGGGCTAATGTCGCTCCAAGCATTTACCAGGAGTTGACTAGAGCGCTATAACGCTTCAGGATTTGTACCCCGACCTGTCAAAAGTTCAAAATATATATGCTTAAGATATCAGGTTGAAGGTATTCAAGTTATGATAAGTTATGCACAGCTACTGGTTGGTAATTATTATTTTGAACCCCTAGTCCAGATAAGCCAATTATATGGCTGGATTTCCTCAGAAACCCCAATATTTTCTCTCACATTAAGCTTTCAATATTATGTAATATTTTTCTAGATCTTAACTGGTGCAAAAGGGCAAGATAACACGTAATTGTTGGGGCTGGCTCTGGGATCTATTGAATGATGCTTGCAGCATAAAAGTTTCTTATATGCAATAGATCGCTTTTCTACACCTCTAAGATTATTTACTACACTGTTGCCTTTATAATTGAAAAATTATCAAAACTAAGATCAATCATAGAAAAAGAAAATAATGAAAGTAATATTCTTGAGACATTCCTGTGGTTAACCTTCTAATAGCTTCAAATTTGTATTTTTATCAAAACTCTAACTCGATGTTACATATTATTTGATTATCTAAATAATGATTAGAATATCCATGTCTACTATCTACCCGCTCTCGAATCGACTCTTGAATATGATGCTGCAATTGTTGCCTGTCTAAATGCGGCAGCAGAATTTAGGAATAACTTACGTTTATGCAGTTGAAAAATTAATAGTCAAAGCATGATTACATCCTGAAACCTATGATTTCATTGTGTAGGAAGTAAGGAGGGCGAATCCAAGGGAATTAGACACTCGGGAAGTAACTGCTCATATGTCTTGTGGATTCGTTTACTGGGCGGTGAATGCATTGATGATTTTATCTACTCAATCCACAATATGTCACTTTCAATGGCAATAAATGGTTATTTCTCAGTTACACATATTAATGATGAAGAAAAGAAAGTATTATTCGTAAATCAAAACTTGGTATTCGACCAAGAATCATCCTAGCTGGATCTAGAAAAGAAGATAGCCATGCTACAACTAGTGGTGTAAATAACTATCTGGCGAAATATAGAGAATAGCAGTTTGGAGGACAAACACTGATTTGTATACCGCTGAGACCTCTTCATCTTGAGGGGGACCATGAGTTCAAAAAGTAGGACCAGGAATGATAATTTGACTACTTTGTGGATGCCAACGATTGCAAAACTAACCTCTTCTTTCTTCATGAATTATCAATTATGCTTCAATGTCAATTTTCAGATATGATAATAATAAATCGTACATACAATTCAAATCAATTCGGAATGCCATCATTTCACACTGTCGGATATATATAAAAAATACCACATTTAAAGTAGGGTACGTTTTTCTTAGCTTAGAGACTAAGGAAGACTATGTGTGGGCCCTAGGTGTATTACGAAAATTTTTATTTCAGAACAATATACCAGAGTCAATAACACCGATATTGTCAAAAGCAGCATGTAGACAGCGGGATATGTAAGAAAAAAAGGATAAATGAAGATGAAAAAACATTATAATAAGTTCGACTTGATTGAAATAGTTGTTGCACAAGAAACAACAAATAAATATCGAATGAGTTTCTCAGACGCTGATCAAAGGTAACTGGCCAACATAAAAATTAAACTTGGTTGTCGGCGATTTTAAGAAAGATGTCTAGTTCAAATATAACGGGTGATGATGGATTAATCTGAGGTCCCTCAAAACATCACGACAACCGAACCTTCAATATAACATTTTAAAACACCGTGACTTTCACAAAACACAGCGGTTTTTCTCCCAAAAGAACTTAACATTAATCTAGAATATCTATCCATTCCAATGGAACGGCAATGCTACAGTGTATGTGACTCCCACAAACGAAACCCTTCTAGGATCCTCACAAAGAATACAATTAGAATTCGTAATTTCACTCGATATCTAATGTTGTGAATCATATCGCAACGGAGCAAGGGAATAAAACGCTGAAAATGCTCGAGCGTCTTAATTTGGAAACTATTACTAGGAGATGCTCCTCTGATTAGAAGGCCTGGAGAAGTGAGCCAGGCTGTGAGTGTTATGATGATATCAAAACATTTTTTTTTTTTGGATTTTGAGGACTCATACTAGTTTCCTCACCGATAGTAAGTAGCGTATAATGTTCACTGTCCTGAACATAAACGAATCGCTATTTTAAGACTACAACTATTTTATGAAATTCCGAGAATACCGCAATATATACCCAACATCTTTCATCTGCTAATGGGAAGAGCAAGCTGATTGACTGATGATGTACGAAGATATTTAGAGGCTCTCTATTTCACCTTCAGTATAATTATTTCCTCTAGACTCTTATTCGAATATTATTTAGCTGATGTAGAGTTGAAGTTGTAAAGATTAGTATTGCTCCAGTCAGATTTGGTATTCTTGCTTTTATGCCCATTATACCAGACTGAAGAAAGGTATTTCAAAAAAAAAAAAATCTTTGATCTTAATCTGTAAGTATTCGAACCGAACTCACTGGTTGAATGGCTAGTCACAAAAGGTAGCCATGTGGGCAAATTAAATATAACCTAGACTTAAATATCCATGTTTGTGCTTAGAAATTTAAATAGCCACATTGATCTTGTCCTCGAGATTTAATTC
Organism: Oidium heveae; assembly: GCA_003957845.1. NCBI lineage: Eukaryota > Fungi > Ascomycota > Leotiomycetes > Helotiales > Erysiphaceae > Oidium > Oidium heveae. The sequence goes on along the minus strand of QVIK01000155.1, from coordinate 56,442 downwards.
AAAGAATAAAAAATGATACGAAGGGTAAATCATCAAATTTTCGATGATAGCTATTGATTGGGGCGCTATTCTATGAACCCATGTAGCTTTGTCAGCTACGACTAGTGGCGTAGATAGAAGATATAAACAACAAATCAATCTTAGATACCTTAAAAGTGACTGTCTTTATTGAGAGCTTAAACATCTGTCATTTTCAATGGCCTGACCTTTGTCATGAGTTATTAGAATCCAATATCTCTCAGGAATGATCTGAAGTGATCTCATATCTCTACTAGAATTACCATAATAAAGAAAATGAATTTAGTAAATTATTCATCTGTATTTAAGGGCACGAGCAAGATATTTTTTATTCATTATCTTTCGCTGGCGTTTTAAGTAATTGTCTGAACACAGAAGAGGGTAGATTTTCAAAAGATATTCAAGATATTTGTTTTTTTGAAAAGAGTAGCCAAATTTCTTTTCAAAATCTTAGTTTGGGCCAGTGTTTTTTATCCAATGATCGAGATTATAGAGATTTATACGACGCCTCGCTATTGTCTCTGATTTTCTTTTTGACAAAGATGTCCAAAATTTTCTGATAGCATAGCTTTAAAAACACCACAAGTTTCTGATATAGGCTTTTTTGTCATGAGGTGGTTTTGACTCGGAATAAAAACCTTAATCTTCCACGGGTTTTCATCTAGAATTATAGTGATGAGCTCGAACACTTGTAGAGTCCTGGATACATTTAAATTTTGGTTTATAGAGAAGTTGCATTTAATCTAAATTTCTCGCAACTCAAGCAAAGATGTAAATTTCGTGTTATTGAGATTGCCATCCCATTTTGAACTTGATAATAGGCCTCTCAGTCTTCGTTCATATCTGCAAGAATCATTTGACTAATATCACGGATTTTATCACTCAAAATAGTTCTTCCATATCTTTCCGCTATTTTCATAGCTGCTTCAATCATTTTACCTGTCTTATCTTGAAATAATGTCACTATTTCGAGAGCACGCATGCTTCTATCTTCACTCTCCCTGCATTCAAAATTAATCATCTTGAGAAGAGTTTTATCAAGCTCAAGACGTATTCTCTGAAGACAGAGCTTCTGCTCCCTAGAGCTTTTTGTATTATTTATAAGATCTTGTTGCTGAGAAATTAATATATTCTTTAAGATAAACCCTTGTTCAAGTCCTCCAAGTTCATCATCATCCTTGGTAATATGATCATCTTTATTTTCTGATGAACTAAATAATGGGACTTGGAAGTCAAATTCTGAAAGCAATGGACGTGGAAAATATGGATATAGTTCGCCCCCTTTGAGGATTATACAGTGAAACTTATTATTAGAAACTGCAACGGGAAAGTATGATTCCGTTTTCAAGCCGGAGGCGAGTCGAGAAAGAAGACGAGTATCGAGGAGCGGAACCCATTGACCTTGGAAGGGAGTTCGCCAATGAAGAAGAGTAAGAAGAACTCCATTGGAATCATAAATGAATGGATCCTAAAGCTTTGTCAGTTGATACCCTTGTAATTTTGCATAGTTATATTCAAACCCCATTTTCAGAAAAAAATACTGATCTCAAAGTGACACCATCTGGCAGAGCAACAACATCCTCATTCTGACATATTTCGTCTTTCTTAATATTTTGAATTGTGTAGAGAAGCTTTGTATGTCCATAGGCATCTACAGGCCCATTTCCTAGGGTTAAAACATAATCTTGCCAACTTACGCAAGTAACCGATGGACAGCTCTTTTGCCGATAGACTCTAAATGGGATACCAAAAAGGGTATAAATTCGAACATAATTGGTGGTTGTAGTGACGGTAATGTAAGATTGACTGAGTGAAATTGAAGTTACCTCTTCATCTTTTGGTAATTTAACTCGCCAGTCAGTTCGGGTTGTCCAAGTCTCGTGTGGTCGATAGAATATAGAAGCGGGTGACTCATCCTGGGCTGGACACGAGAATAAAGTACCATTCTCATTGAGACAGGCCTTATCATAAAGAAAAGTATCAGTAAAGTGAAAATCACGGTACAACTCTTGATCATAGAATTCCACAGTGACTGTATTGTGTGTATCTTGATCTACTGTCCAAACGAAACCAATTAGATTTAAACATAAGTATTTCCGATCTCCCCGCCAAGGTGTTGAGCCAGGTTGAAATGGTTCATGATACTCTGGCTCCCAAGATCGAATACGATGCTTAACTACGCCACCTATCGGTTTAGAATCTGAGTTTGGTCTCTTCCCATTTTCATTCAAGTTTAGTGCATACCCAGCACCATCATCGTCACTAATAAAGTCGTAATCATCCGGTCCCATTACATCAGTGTCAAGAATATCATTTAAACTATCAGGTGATCCTTTTCGTAAACTATGGTTAGGTAAATTCTTATTGTCAATCATTCGTAATTGAGTGTTTATTTGATTTCCAGCGATTGGATCATGTATAAAGGGTGCAGCCTGCAGTGGTAAATTTAGCATATGAGAGTGCTCAGCAGGTACAAAATCATTATAAATATAAACTTCTCCCTCCATATTGGTGAATGAAAGGAGGTTTTTGGTTGGGTGCCATGCTAAGTCTATGACATTTGCAAATGCATAAGTAGCTAAAACTTTTTGATTTTTTGTCTCCCATAATACTATCTTTCTATCTTTGCTAGCAGATGCTAACATAGCGCCATTTTTTGACCACGCAAGAGTAGAGATTTCGCCAACATTTCCATCAGAAAAACTTCTCTGATTTTCCCAATCTTCTATGGAAACAACTTGAATACTTCTTGTAGCGGTTGGAGCAGCGAAAGCTCTTCCGTCTGGGCACCAAACAACTTTGGTGCAGATTTCATCTTCCGTCTCAGCAGTTCTTATTAGGCCATCAATCTTTCGAACTAAGATAGGTGGGTCATCAGTTAGTGAGTATACATACACAATGCCATCAGTACAAGAAAGTGCGATTAGTTTTCCGCTAGGATCGAAAGATATATATTTAGCAGGTTTCGTATGTTCCTGTAGAATCATCACAGATCTAACGTCATTTGTGTTAACTATCTTGACAGTTATTTCATCACTTGCTGCTGCACACCATTTACCATCAGAAGATAGATCAACATCTCTTATCGGAAGTGAACACCGTATGAGATATTTCTCGAAAGACATAGTTTTTAATGAATATCTACTTATGTTTCCATCTTCTGAACCAATAATAAAGAAATCATTCTATACAAAGAGATTAACAAAAAGTCCAATGGTACAATTTATGGACTCACGGTCGATGCAACACCAGTATTCTGCTCTGGACAGTCATCAATATTTGTCGGCTCTCCATCAAAACCTGTCTTGTAAACACGCGTCGTATTATTCGAACCGACAGTCACTAATCTTGTTCCATCCGGTGTGTATGAGAGATATGTTAATCCTCTGGTGTGAGCTGGCCTCGGTCTGGGCCTGAATTGAGCTACAGTAGTCATTATAAAATTTCTAATTCATATAGAATCGTCGTCTTTTATTTATTTATCAAGTGAGAGTTCTAATTAAAAGCGTATCACGTTGAACCAAGAAAAATGCTCTCAAAGGTTGTTTACCTACCCCTTCTACTACTATTTACTATTTACATACTAGTCTGTTGCCGGGCTGATAATTTCTTGGCAGATTTTATTTATTTAATTTTGTGTTATGGAGCCCTAGTTTATGAAACACATGTGGGTCCTCTCTACCTCAGAAAGTCGGGTCGAGCAGTGGTACATCTGCCAAACATATCCGTCAACATGATGAAACTGCATAATTTTCCAAACCAAAAACTTGCTATAAACTACAACTAGTTCGCGTTACACGGTTAAGGTTCTCTCCCGACAGACTTAGCGCGTCAAGTCAAATAAACTTATTCGACACCACCAAGAATGAATGATTCAATGGATCTATCGCAAGAATCAGAAACTCCTTCGACGGATATGCAACAAACCTCACCCCATTCCCAAAGTTCCCCCTATTCCCAATCACCCAATCCCTATCGCGTCACCTACACCTCCGTCGAAACACCAACTACATACCAACCATCAAGTCAGCAGAAAAATTCTGAAACCTGCTATCCCTTCGAAGCGTTTAGTACCAGAGAAGACTTCTCAAGCAAGTGGTCACAACTCTGACAATGTAAATGCGTTTCTCCCAGAGGAACTAGCCGAGATAACAGCGATTAGACAGGGTCGTGAACGTGCCTGGTATACGCGACTTATGATACGTGCGACAGTTATTAGTGATGTGGAAAGTGCACTTGCAAATTTCATAGAAGAGGAAGAAAAGGAAGAAGTTGTGGCTTTTAAGACATATACACGATTAGCTATAGCCAAATACGCAGAGGCTGATTCTTTACCCGCTCCACCAAAAATCCCTATACATTCAAACCCAGTCAAAGGCAATAGAAGTAGCTCCTGTAAGGAAAAGAATGCATTGAAGAAAGTAGCAATAGCAATTCCACAAAAGATTGTTCCCCAGACAGTAGAGAAGTCATGGGCCACAGTGACTCGTAATGGACATAAGAAAGCCCGGGTTACTCAAAACATCGATAATAAACAAGTGGCGCCAGTGAGAAAAGCAAGCCAACATTTGGTCAATAAAAATAAGTCCTCATCTAGAACTTCCCTAACAGTATCTACCGAAAATACAAGACTATTTGTTCGTCTATCACAAGATCTGATCACGAATGGCGCAAGCTATCTCCGGAAGGTATCCGTGAGGTAATTGTCAAAAAACTACTTATCTCAAAGCGGACACTAGGGTATAAGGACCTTAAATAGAATAAATAAATAAATTAGCGCGTCAAGTTGACGCGCTTACACGGGTACCTCTTGAAAATGGAAAGATACATGAAGAGTTTCTGCTTAAGCTTTCTGCAGAATAAAATTTTTTTACGTTAGGCACCTCATTTTTTTTTTTCGTTGAACATCTACTTTTCTAGAATCCAATACAAATTTGCCGGGTCTGGAAGGCCCACTCAAAATGAGGGTTCAAAATTAGCACAAGTGATAGATTTATAATTTCCTGATTTATGTTGCAATTTCCTGGGGGGGAATATGAAATAATTGAATCTTTTGTTCACTAGAATCTATTATCGTTGGTTGATTCGTTTTATGAATCTGACACCCTATATCTCATATAATACTATAAATAGTCCCTAGTGGTTTTTTTTCAATTTAAAAGAATTATAATTGGAATTGAAGTAGGAATAGAATAATATATATTAAATTTTTAAAAAAAATTATATATTTAGGAATTACGCGAATCACCAGAACGACTTCAGAAAAGTATGTGTTACGAGCTAAGCCCGATGTGTAACTAACTGGGAGCTGGACTCCCAGCCATCACGTGACATATTATTTAATATTTATAAAATGATTAGTATCCACTCATACATTCCTGGGCATGCCAGATTACTCCGAGCAAACAAGATCACTCGGATTGATGTTCCCAATTGGGGTTGAATTACTCTCAGACGAAATCACTCGCTACTTTCCTTTTAATGTATATAAAACTAGCGTTCCGTATTTAGGTAGAACCATAGAAAAAATATAACTTATTTTAGGCATTGCTTTCGTGCTTGACCGACTAGACCATTTGCCCTTTCACAGTATGATGGCCAAAATGCTATCTATTTTCTGACCGAATCTCAAAAGTGAGTCGGAGTCTTAGCTAGTTATAAACCTATTTGTACGAGATCAATTCGTACTATACCTAACTACAGTTTCAGACTACAGAACTCCAAAATATCGCATATCATAATCAACCGTTTGCTACAAAGTACCCTAAGATCTCATCTGAGACTAGAGTGGAACCGAGCCTAAGGCTTAGTTTTCAAACATACAAAAGCACGGCCCGTGACACGCTATTACTTTTAAAACTTTCAGATTCCTTATCAGTGATCACCCTCTTCTAAATCTACACCTCTTCCTCCAGAAGCCGTATTTAGCCTAAGAGAAGAGCTATTTACTTCAACACAAGCCTGAGCAACAGAGCATGGCTATGCATTTAGAATTGGGAGATCAAAAAAGATAAGGAATAGTGAGGGTATAAGAGCTATCTATAATTGTGACTGTGCTGAAAAAGCACCACCCGCTGAACACCCAAGGAACAGTTCACAGGAAAGAAAACGCTGTACATCTAGTCGTAAGACAGGCTGTTTGTTTTTTGTAGGAACTATTGAACGTCCAGATAAACTGTGAGAGCTGCAATATCGATACGGATCTGAACATAGCACACATAACCACCCCCAATTCTATCAATTAGTAGCCATCTAGCTCACCGAAAACTTGCACAAGTTGAGATAGATCAAGCTCGATCTTTATATAATGCTGATAAGATAAACTTTCATGTTTCAAAAATAGAGATTTAACAATAGCCAGGCATCAAGCCAAGACAGACTAATACATACCTTTGTCATATAGTTTCGATACCACCGCAACCATACGATATTTATAATTGAAATTCCTCATTAAGAGGAAAGTAGATGCATGGCTATTGAGAAAATGATGCACTGATAAAAAATTTCACCGATAATAATGCTCATTTCAAGATTGAGAAAACAGATGATAACCGATTTCTTCGGCTTTTCACTGCTCTTACTCAATCTATAGATCTGGGAAGGATAAATTTAGATGTTATGTTGGTCAATAAATACATATAAAACCAACAAATTTGATATGCTAATGCGTCATTTGAGTGGAAAGTATCAGGGCTGCCTTATTTTGTATAATATATATGTGGAAATATACTAGATCATAATGTTCTATAATTCTGGTCTAGCCGTTTTGTCGAGTGGTAATGTATCTATCTTGCGTATTGTGTAGGATGGCAACCCTTAGCCTGTCATTCCTTGCTCCTTCACCCGCTGTCCACAAGTCGCTTCTGACAGAAAGTGGTCATAAATATTACAAATAGTGACCAAGAAGTGTTTCCAACAGCTCTAAGGCGTGACAGACTTGGGACTTACATTTTCAATTAGGTTCTGCATCCTACCTGGCGAGAAAAGACAGGACTTTATCCTGCCATCAGTCATTTTTAGATCTTAATCTTGGCACTGACCAAAAAGTGATAGTATTAAATGAAAACCAGGCACAGATAAGTGCCTCAGAAGGGCTGTTTCCAAATGCACCTAATTTACTATGTATTTGGCTCGTCAATCAATGTGTGGTTGTAAAGTGTCAGTGCTTGGTCGAGTATTATGACTGGGAAGACTTTGTCGCTGCTTAAAATCTTGAGAGGAGAAGAGTTGCCGGAAATAAGAGCTACTATTTGCTCTTCATGTTATCAGAGTGGTCATATTATGAAGAGTCGCAATTATTCATTGAGGTCACAAACTTCAACTATTTCAGAAATAAACTCGGCTTCTTTATCCTATTCAGGTATTAAAGAGATGAATAACTGAGTATTTTTTAAAATTTGCTATTCCTAGCCTTGTAACATTGTTTTTGTCTGATCGTATCCACGGATTTCTTGTACTTCTTAAAGCTTTTCGCCTACAGCTTTCACTCTAATTGATGTTCATTGAAAATAAATGAGTTCGATTCCAAAAAATTACGGCTAGAGCTATTCAACATATCTTCAATTAATTTTTCTGCTTCAAATTAACGTTGTGTAGGACTTTCTGCGCCGAGTAAGTTCAGATTTATGAGGAAACTCCGGGGATATCCGTATAATCATCCGAGGTTAAACGTTCTGAACAGTAACATTAACGTGAGCTTAAGAAGAGTAGTGGACTGGCTGTATCAAATCTTCGTGGCCGACCAGTTACACTTGATAAGGAAGAACAGACTGCATGGATTACGTATTCCACAGATCAAGCGATCTAGATTGGGATAAGTGCATCAAAAGCAATGATTTGTAACGCCAAGGACAACATGTAATGAAAAAGGATATGGCTTTCTGTGTCTAATTAGTTCCCTATAAATTGTATCAAGTCATCTTCTGAACTTCGGAACTTCACACGGTAGAATCAAAGCAACAAATGAGTGCCAGACTCGCCCCCCCCCCGCATTTTGATACTACTGAAAATGAGCCCTCTGTGTTTAACATAGCTCGAGATTCTGATCTAGGTAGCCAACTTAGTCGTAGAATACAGAGATATGGGGATCCAAGCCGTGGTGAGAAGATACAATCTGTAATGCGACGAGTTTCTGTACACAAATTCTCTTGGCTAAGCATCATGAGATGATATTGTAAAGATCTTTTGACGTTTAAGAGGTTTAATAGAGAGTCAAAAATCTCAGAAAAAAATCTTATGATAGCTGTTATTTATCCATCTGAATGACTGATTGTCATTTCAATTGATATCTCTGCCTATTCAGTTGTTAGAAAATCAATCATCACTTCTTTGATAGTCACCAAGAGGCGGGCATTTGTTTAGACTTTGACCAAGAAACGATGGAGTCGTTCAGTGAAATTTAAAGGGTCAGTGATAGAGCTCTGGTGTCTAGGATTATGGGTGGTCAAATATCGCATTTCAAGCCAAAAGTCCGAAAGTTAACGAAATTCTGAGGACATATATATCATTTTTGCTTTATATATTTGTTTGTGGTATACGACAACATAAGAGGCCTGCTGGCCCAATGGCAAGGCGCTTGACTACGAATCAAGAGATTGCAGGTTCGATCCCTGCGTAGGTCATTACATTTTTTGGTTATTATAAAATACAATGCTGGAACTTGCATAAATCGCCTTAAAAGAATGCTACACACCCACTTTAGTGACTTTGTTAATACTCATATTGTAACAAATTTGTTAACTTATCAACTTAAATATTGCATTGAAATGCTCCTTTTATGGTATGATCTGGGTGTGTTTGTCAATCACCACAAGTTCCAAATTATTGCCCCATTAAACATGTCCTTACATAATAATCTAGTATGTGAAACGTAAGCATTATTTTGCTGATTATCCATATCATCGTCGCATTCCAAAATCAAGGTTTTATCCAATTAATTTCTCTTTTTACGATCATTTTTTTGCTATCACAAATTTTTTTACATTGGCTTTTGGCTACGATCTTAAAATCGAGTAGTTACTGAGCTTCTGAACAAAACTATCTGGATGTAATTTCATGGTTGGGTGGCTCTTATCACTATGCTGCGAAGAGTAGATTAATGACTAAATCCAAGTCCAAGTCTTTATGCACATCATATACCTACAAGGTTGCTATTCTTCTTTATTGCGCACCGTGTCAAATGATTGAGCACTGCGTCGTTTTTAGAAATCTTTCAACTCCCAACCTTCTTTTTTGACGCATATCCATTAATTTAGTGTCGCACATGAGTATATCATTGAATTAAGACATTCAGAGATTAGAGTCCGAAAATTTGTTCTATACATAGTATCGCGAGAATTCAAGGTTATAAGTTGTACTCTAGAGCTGGTGAAATGTAAAAGGTGTGAAGGCTTTGTTGGCTTTGAACACCTATTATCTATGATATCTATCAAATACTAAGCATCATTAGTTAAGCCTTCTTGACGGTAGCCAGTTATTTTAAGTCTGTAAACATGAGCGGGCAGCATAATTAGGGAAAATCATATCGGGCGGACACCTTGGAGCATCAATGTGTCTAGGGTGACACTAGTAATTTAAAATAAAGTGATAAATACCTACAGACCTTACTCTAAAAAGGATAGCTCAATACCGATTAAAAAAACCCTTATTTAGACGCGGGAGCCGAAGCTCGGGAAAGACACTAGAATGGCAGGTTTCCTATCATTCTAGTCCGCTTTGGCATCGTTTCTAGTAAGTCCTTGATCTAGTTCAACAAGAAGTATAATTCATTGCGGATCGACTACTAATCATTCGAATAATAGGCTCTCGCGTCGTGCGGCAAGCTAGACCTAGAAGAGCCCTGTGCACCGAAAAGTACTGGTTTATAGTCAAATTAATGAAGGTTGCCGCTTGTCTAACCCTTTTTTTCGCTGAAGAAGTTCTTTAAATTACAGATTTGATACTAGAGTATTTAATTCTACCAATTTTAGATTGTTAATATTTCCTACATCAATGTGAGAAGGGCTTCAAAACCGAGAAAGGTATTGTTTTGATGTTTTTTGATTAATAAGCATATTTAGTAAATTTTAATTCTCATATAAGTTTTCCATACGCAAAGCTTCTCATTAGAAAATTTATGACCTTTGGTATTCTATTTCTCAAAGATCATAAACTTTCAATAAATGTTGCGATTACGCTGTCTAACTAGTCACAATGTTTTGGAATGAACTCTGGGTGGTAGCTTGCGCCGAGTGGGGGTCACCTATGTGGAATCTACTTGCTCACAATTTTCATTATCTCTTGCGTTCCATTATAACGCTTAATCCTCTACTTATTGGACTTATATGATTCTAGGATCTAACATATAATCTCCATTATTTAATTGTACTTCCAAAAAGAAGCTTACTTAAATGAATAGATCATCCGATCCAGGTCATTTTTTTGAAACTGATGCTTCCAAGGCGACAAGGGCTCGCAAAGCAACAAAGTCAACAAATAAGAATGGGGATCCAATAGTTTTACAATCAAAGATTTTACATGTTATTAGTGATCCCTTTAGTTCAGAACATGTCTATGTTGCTGAAAGTGCTGGCTGTGCGAGGAGAGTTAATATCAAAGTATAGATAATGAGTATACTTGTTGGTCATTGAATTGACAATCTTATTTAGAATAAGAAAACAGCGAAAATTTACCGAGGACCAAGTGCCCCTATAACATCTGTGGCCATTGGTAGTGCTAACAACTCTATCTTATTTGGCGCATGTTGGGATAAAAATATCTGGAGCTGGGATCGAGAAAATGGGGTTGCATCTAAAACATATACAGGTCACTCTGATTTTGTAAAAACAATTATTACGACAAAACTAGATGGTAAAGATGTAAGTTCAGCTATAGTCGTCGTATTGTGTGCACATTTTAAACCAAAACTTTTAGATCCTTATATCTGGTGGAGCTGACGCAAAAATCATAATCTGGGATACAACTACTAGCTTACGTCTTTACACACTTCAAGATGTCCAAAGCAATATGTTATCTTTACAAGATCTTGCTATTGATCCTTACGCCTCGACAGGATCTCAGGTTATCCTCTTCTCAGCCAGCAGCGATCCAGTAATTCGGCAATGGTGTTTAGACTCCTTAACCGGCAAACAAAAAGTGAATGGAACCGTTGGTCCAAACACCTCTAAAGCAAAAACCTTGAAAGATAACATTCATGAGCATGAGACTAGCATCTACAGAATCTTATTCTCCGGCGATGACGAGGATTCAAATCTATGGACTGCAAGTGCTGATGGAACGGCAAAATGTCTATCCAGGATGAGGAATTGGGCTGCTGAAGAAGTCTATGAACATGGAGACTATGTAAATGCGATCGAAATTTCAGAAGATTTTGTCATAACAGCAGGGCGCGATGAAGATGTGAAATTGTGGGATAGAAACACAGGGGCGTTGTGTCATATATACGAAGGCCATTTCGATCAGGTGACCGGTCTAGCTCTAGCCAAGGGTGGAAAAATTGTTGTAAGTGTGAGCATTGATGGGACAGTGAGGTGCTGGTCACTTGAAAAAGATGATTTAGAGAAAGAAATCAAAAAGAAAAATTCCGCCCTTCAAGGAGTCCAAGAGGAAGATGAAGTGAATAATCAAAAGATCCACATGACAGCGGAAGAAATAGCTGAACTCGCTGAACTAATGGAGGCTGATGATTGAATATTAAAGTTTTAATATGAGCGATTATTATCTTGTGGTAATAACTTACTCCAGACATATACCATTATCATTAAATTTAAAAGTCAGAAACTCACTACCTATCACCGTATCAACTAATTCTTATTTGACTAAGCATACACTTATAATCTTGGAATATTATGTATTTCCTTAAATAGATGTTATGTGTGTACGAGTTAGTTATTTTATATAAGTTAGCAGCTAGTATGACATGCTTTCAATATCCTTGGGCCAACCTTCAAGATACTACAAAATTCCGCACACTTTAACCCGCATCAAGAAGCAGCTGACAACTAAGATCTATTAAGCATAATAACAAAAGTACGCTCATTTCTGGGAAATATCATGAATAATGTTATCTGAACAAATTAAATATAAATGAATTTCGTTTTTCCTAAGCGGGCGACAATCTCGCCCAGAATTTTGCATTTTTCGAATATCGACCACAATAAATCAACAATTTGAAATGCTACAATCTTATCTTGAACTAAAAATACAGCTTTTAATTCAATCCCTCAATCAAAGGTCAATTATAAGCGATAACTGCACAGTAGCCAAGTACGGCGTACTGTATTGTACAATTTTGACTCCAGGGCTCTGGGACCTTGTCTCATCGTGACTTTTATTCCAACTTAATGAAATTTAGCAACATTGAAGAGGAAATGATCATTAAACATATACTTGGGGGGAAAGCAAAAGGCTAGGTTCATAAAAAGACGGATGTTAAAAAAAATGGCTAGTATCCTCCTTGCAGAGCATGGTAACAAATTAGTGAGCAAAAATTTGAATTGAAATGTCTATCATGTCATGCACTTGAGTTTAAAAAACTCAATAAATTCATTCGGCTCTACCATCTTCAGCGAACTTAGATCTAAGACCTATGAGCTATCAGCTCACAACTTAGAATTATCCAGTCGACAAAAATGCGAGTTACGAGACTAGAATGTTTATAACTTCGACAAATTATTGGATTTCTAATAAGCTGATAACTTGTAATTACTCGATTAATCCTCGCTGATGGTCGTGAGACTAAATCCATTGAATTTTAAATTCTGGTGTATGATTGATTAACTTGTCATTACAATTTTTTGCTCACTAATTTTCCTACCATGTCTCCGCAAATAGGAGTTACATGTAAAGTGGACGCATGCGTGTGAAAGTTACCAGGTTGGTGTAGAAATTCAATTGATTAATCTAGAATAAGGAAGAGTGTTAAAAATGTAACCCTCTAGGGTGTAATGATCACATAAAAGAGTCACACTAAAGTGGAAGATATAACTTCTGTATATTAAACTTAACTAAAAGGAAAACTGTCTTATCTACTTCACGCACGAAGATCCGTAGCTACTTATCCTGTGCGTGAGCCTATGTTAACATGATAGAATCAAACCGCATGAACATAAGCCTAAACAATAACGACACTGACAATAACAACAATAACAACAATCTAATAGTACAGGGTATCTTAATTTCAATCCTTCAACTCCTAATAAATAAGTAGCAAATTAACATCCATCAGGATTGTTTACTTCCACATCGTCCGTTACTCAGCAACCCGGTAATTCACTATTTGACAGCCCTGTTCAGTTACGCGAAATTGCCGTGTTACATTATTTTCATAACAAAGAGGCTATTTGTTGCTACGGGAAACAAAATAAGTATGCTCTATAACTCCCTTAGACTAATTAGGTCTAGCGTTTGTCGCATCTAACTTCGAATAGTCATATCGCGCGTCGGGCTAATTAGAAATTAGAATGACCACTTAAAGGAGGCTTAGGTAATAAGCCGCCTAAGCCCAACAAACGGTTGAACCGTAACAATGCGTTCATTCATCGAACATACCTACAATTTATATACACACATAATGTGCTAAAATAGTTTCGTTTGCCAACTCGCTTCAATGTCTTTGATGTTTTGAAAACGCATTGCCCGATATTGATATGTAAATATTCTTGTAAAAGCAACCGCTTCTTAATAGATCCTCTCTGAGCCATAAGCCATGATCCTGTTTAGTTCAGTTGGCTTAAAATCCAGAGTTGACTCAGACAACCTCGATCTAATATTACCAAGAAATAATAAAATAAATTATCTTGTATGAGAGACGTTTAATCTATACATGATTCTCGCTGTACTTCTCCTAAACATGTTTTCAGTTGAACTGGTCCACGTATGTGATCAACCCACATAATCTGCACAGACTGTGGTGTATTGTAAGCACATAAGCTATCTGATTGAAATAAAGTTGATTATAGAAATAATAATTTTTTAATCTGACATGAGGATAGAAAGAAAATTTATCTATAATAGTTGGAAACCTTTTTATTTGTATCTCAATATTGACGCTAGATATGTTGGTTGCTAGTAGCAACAGAACATATATTGTTGGCCCGGCAATGGACTTTGGTATCAACCTCTAGCCAAACCATAGTAATAAAGTCCCCTTAGCGGGCATCCTTTTTTTCGTGATTACATGACTTTTATACTCTTGATAAAAGTTGAATCACGATCGACCTTACTTATCAAAATAAATTTATATTTGCAATAAAATAATTATTTACCTTAAATTGACGTTATATTACAAAAGTTGATGGAATATTGTGTTATAGCTTTTATAGTATGCCCAAGTTGGCGCTTTAATATGTCTCCTCTTGCGCTGCTCAATTTCATCAAAATGCGTGAAGTTACTAGCATTCTGCTTTACAAACTTCTCAGTAAACTTACTGTTGCCAACCTTATACTGCTCAGTGAAATTTCCTATTATGCGGTTCATCTTTGATATAAATCCTGGGGTTATTATTTGTCGCCATTGGCTCTTTATTCATTTCGATTAACAGGTCCCCATTTTCAGACTTTTCAGACTCATCATCAAATTGAATATCTGATAGAAGCTGAAAAATTTTAGTTTAGTTAGATAAATGAATATTTGTGTAGGAAGTATGGTGGTCGTGTTCCATGCTCACCCTCAGCGTTCGACTGTGAGAATACGGTTGTAAACGAAGCTTGTTATGATATTTAAGCCGTTCGATAGTGCCCCTATCTCATGCCCTACTGGATGGAACACGATGAAAGACCGATTTATCTTGAGAATAGTGAAATGAGCTACTAAGAAATTTGGTATCATTTTTACGTCTTCTAATTCGAGAGCCAATTTACTACTACACCAGAGGAGCATAACTCAACGGTTGAGAGCTTCGTTTAAGTTGACTTTGTCATACGAGTCATCTTTTAATATGTTTGGTAGTGATCCAAATACGACAGGTAATAAGTCCAAGCCAAACGAATAATTGACAGAAAACTGACTGGTCTGAGACTACACAAATTCGAAATTAGCTTATTTCAGAAATCATCTAAGATAGAGTGATATCATACAGGTCGATTACAGTTTCTAATCTTGAATAAAAATTCATCCCAAGAATCTAAAGATGGTTGCTTTCGCTTTTTTTGATGCCTTGAGTATTTTTTTTATACCATTCCATGATTTTAATGTGGAAATCCTTTGATTGCCGCAAAGAATAACAGTTTGAACAGACTTTGATGGGCTTCAATTTAAGTTTGGACAAAGATTGTATTAAATACTGTAATTGGACAATGCGACGAGGAAAAACATTGCACATTTCGAATAATTATGTAACGGTATTTACCCAGTAAAGAAAAAGCAAAACTAAGTTTCATAAGACTTTATGAAAATAATTCATATCAGGTGATCATGAAAAAAGGATCACCGTTAAGGTCCTTGATAATAGTAGGCCTCTGTCTACATAATCAGCACCTATACTTTTTCATAGGTCCATTTTTGCAATTTGCTGAGACTAATTTTGATCCCCATGTATGTAAAGCTGCTGCTTCCAGTAAATTATCTAATAAAGATTATTCAAGAGCGGCGTTACCTGTCCATCTGACAAGGGCTTGACGTTCCCCTTTCCATGTTCTACATCTAATTATTTCATCGATATAGAATTCCTTTTCGTCATCATTATTTAGGATCGATCCGAGCTCCTTGTCTTAACTTTATAACTTCATAACTTCGTTAAAATGTACAAATATAATAAAAAGGTACTTAATTGAATCAAAAGTTTCATATTATTCATTATCATTAATTAAAGTTAAAGAGCTGTCAATAAGAATGAGAACGTTGATACAAGCGGCAAAGCATTCGCGTATGGCACACGCCTTACTATTAAATGACATATTAGAAATAGATTAATCTTACTGTTGGGGTATATAGGTTTTATAGTTACCATGTTATTCTGATATCAGCTATTAGAGCATTCAGCCCCCAATGAGAACACCAGGCCCGGGCTAGTACTTCATTATCAGTCACGCCATAGGCTTCAATGACTAAAACCTTCTCATCATATTGTCCTGTTGTTGTAGAAATTCTACTAAAAGTTTGCGAAACTGTCATTTGGCTGCCAACGGTTTCCAGAATTATTCTTTCTATAGCAGATCCTGTATGACTTTTTGGATTGAAGTTTATTGGAATACTCTCTTGCTCTGCCCAGTCATTGATTTGTAGAACATCACTCACTTGCACCACCTTATGTTCATAATCATAAAAAAGAGGATGTGGGCCATCTTTACATGAGCAGGCACTTACAAACACGACGTCATACTTTAACATTAAAGGCCAACTAGTTCCTTTGAAAGCAAAATGTATCGTAACATCGAAAGTCAAAGGTTTCATTTTATTTATTTTAGCAAAAGTTGATAAAGGCCATAAGGTCAGTTTTTCGATTCTTATATCATCTATTATTGAATCTAAGTCGATATCTGATCTTAGAAGTACGTAATCTTTTATGGGATATTTCTCAGCGATAGGACCTAATGGTAGGGATCGTTCATTCATACTCTCAACGTCTTCATCTTCTATCCTCTTTTTAGGCTTTCGCTGTCGAATTCGAGCGACTTCAGTCCTATCGAGGCCAATAGCAGGACGAGCTGGTCCAATCCAACCGCCAACCTCTTCACACGTGGGAGCGAGTACTTTTCCAACAATACAATTAGAAGTCCAGTAAGTAGAGCCTCTATATTGAAAACCAGTATTGGGGAACCGATGCTGTAATTTGCCAAAATTCGAGGAAGAGGAGGGATCAATATCAATAAGGGTATTCATTAGAAGATACGGTAATGTGGTTCCCGGGAGAATAACTCCCGCGAAGTAGGACATCATGTCCGGTGTATAATTCTCAACCTCCTCAGAAGAGCCAGAAAAAATAGGCTCAAGTGATGAAAGTGTTGGCCATTTCAAAGTTTTAGCAAATTCATGTAGCTTATCAAGTTGTTCTTTTTTTTTACAAAACTGATAATGAACTATTTTAGTCAGTAAAATACTATTTAAGTCAAGGGAATTTTCAGCTCACTTCGGTCATAAGGGCCACTTCCTTTAGCAGCTTCAATTCTTACATTTTCTCGCCAAACTCTGGACAAAGCAATGTCCCATTTAACTTTTTCAGGTAAATGCTTTAAGAGTTCAATTTTCGATTCTTCATTGTAACTTCGAATTCTGAGCTCTAGCTTAAGCCCCAGTAATAGCTGATGAAAAAAAAGCTTATGCCGTCCACAATCTGAATAAGTTGCATTCATAAAGTAATTTGCAACTACTTGATTTTTTTTCTTGCTAAAGTCTATCCATGACTGTTGTGAAAGTGCCTTAATAAGACCATGAATCTGAAAGTCGAATGTGTTTTGAGGACCACTTATGAGCTCTGAAATTCGGGAAAGATCTTTTTGAATATCGTTTCCCGAAAGATCGTTGTTATTCACAGTATTCCTATGGTCAAAATCGGCAAGTCGCTCAATAATTGTTGTGATCGCCAAATCACGTGGACTAGCGTCCATGTTAAAATCTCTAATACTTCTATCAGGCCGTGACTTCATATTGACCCAATGATTAAGTCTAACAGTACCAGGTCTTGAGCCGTAATAAAAGGCCATAGAAGGCTGTTCAAGTGTTTCCCAAGGATATTTTGGCACACCGGACCCATGAAGACGAAAACTTGCGGCTTCCAAAGTTTTATCTTTTCTCCCATCGCTACTCTGAATCTCGCTTATTAAAATTGTGGCAAAGAGATGGTAACTTTCTTTTCCAAATAGAGAAGTGGGAAGCTTGTGTCCGTAAAAAAAGGGTGCCCCAGTAGATATAAGCTTTTTTGCCTTTGAAGGTGACAAGCTTTGTGATTCATCATAGCCGATAGGAGGCCATGGCTTCAACGGTTCCGAAATACTAGAAGGCTTGGGACGTCGTCGCAAAGCATGTGTGGAATAATTTTCACTTTGAGAATGATTCAAGAGTGATTCACAGGAGCTCGAAGAGCTAGATTGTATATCACTTTTCTTGAGATGAGTTTTACGAGTGCTTATCTTTTCATATTCCTAAAATTTAAAATGAGTCATAATTAAGAGATTAGATGGACTATAAATGATATTTGTATACATACATATCTCTTACCTCTACCATCTTTTGGTAGGACTTTTTCTTTCCTATCGCTTCTTTTGCTTCGGATAAGTCCACAGAGTTTACAACTTCCACTGCTCATCTTCTTAGGGGTATAACTCAATCAAACACCCAAGTTATTTTCTAGATATGATGAATGCTCAGAAGCTCCTTATAGCAGTTTCAGAAAGAAAATGTCACAAGTTGGATATGGGAAAGGTAGCATCCTTAACTTTAGTAAGGAGCTCCATGCCTAATATATATATGTTTAAAATCTCCCTGTTTACATACTTGAAGTATTATGACCTAATTTGAAAAACAAGGGCATAGGCAAGTAACATTTTTCTCTCACATAAGCATACCTTAAAAAGAAGCGATAGATTCTGCCTCCAACCTCCAATTTGGTCCTCTAGCATGTATGATTTGACGCACTAAGTGCGATTCAATACAAGGGCGTAACCCTTGTATTTTTCTTCTTCAGTAAGAATTGCTCTGTGAGATGACAAGCTTGTAGCAAAATCGATGAAATCCATTAATTTATTTATTAGTCATTGCTAATTGTGGGGCCGATTTTCCAGCCTTATTTATGCGACATGGCTATATATTTTTGAACAGCCAATTAGTTTCCAAGGATTAACCATCATACATATTCAAAGTTTCTAAGCTTAGTATTCAACCACTTATTATCAATTTTCAACTACAGAAGAAGTTAAAATCTAGCGTGAGAAAAGTAGGAGGGAATTAAGTTTTTTTTTCCGAACTTGGTGGCTAGTTGGACGTCACGTTAAAACTGATATGCCTTATATTATAGTGAGAAGAGATAGTGATACAGTACATATTGGAAAATAAACTTACTTTGCCATGTCGGTCTATATCATAATATCTTAGTCTTGCAAATATATTACATTCAGTGCCATTCACCATTTATTAGCCTTTGGGATATTATTGAGCAAATTTTCAAAGTCTAAGAGTATGCTTTTACACCAAACATCATCCGGATGGGTTGTGATATATCGATGCTATAACTGAATCTGCCGCTTATTGAATAAATTTTATATAGAGTTGTCTCAAGTCATTTGATGGTAAATAAAAAAAGGGGAACAATGCTCATCTGTGGACGCAAATATAGTTAGCCAATTTCGAACAGCAAGAGACTGGAGGGCCAAAGTTTCTTCTCATTGAGGGATAAATTCTATTCGTTGCGAAGTCAAGATTTTAGTCTTTTGCATCCAATAAAATAAATGGCTGATGAAGTTAGATGACGGGATATCTCATCAATTTCAATGCAAAATATAAAAATCTTGAAAACCTTTTGAGACATCTAACCGAGTAGTTGTATCAACTGAATGCTTAAAATAAGAAGTAGATCATCCTTGACAGATGAATTCCATAATTTCAGTCGATCACTGGCTTTTACTTATCAAATGTAGATTATACTGACATGGAGTTATCTCTCCGAGTTTGTCGGGTCTTATTCAAATATTCAACATATGGTATCCAAATGATTTACATTTCCTCGGGTAGATGTGCACAGATTCGATATTAAGCTATAGAGTATAATGCTTTGGTCATTTAAATACTTAAAATAAGTAGCCTATCGGCATATGGATATCCACAATGTGTCAATTACCCAACAAAATATTTATAAGTGATTAACATTTGCTTACTGAATTTTATGAAGCTTTAGGAAGCCGGAATTAAGTTAATACAAAAACGTGTCCATCTTTTCGGAAATAATGCTGTTTGATTGATATTGAGGCAAGCCCCAATGCTCATAAATTGGCTATCCAGCTTTTATGTTTCCTCAATCCTAAAATAGACTAGATAATCACCAAGGCTATGTAGGCCGAAGAGTCATCAAAGACCTAAAAAGTATTTGGTCCGATGTATTCTGCGAAATAGTCTACTATTTGCAATTACAACATGATTAATGTGATTCAAATAAAGCTGACAAAAATGCGTATATTGAATTTCATGAAATGATATTTTTTCTATTCTCTCGACATTAGAGTTGAGAGAATATAAAACCTTTTATTCCTCGTTCTTCTAAGCCTCATAAAAAGGGTCAACGTAACACGCTTGAAAGTTAGAAATTTTTTGTTCGCTAATATCAAAATACAAACAAAGCAGAGTAAATAGGAGGGAGAAAATATTGAGCTTAGAATGGCTGCTGATATTGAAACTTACTTAAGGTATTGTTTTGTGTGTTTCAGTAACTTCTTTACATTCCGGTCGCCTCAAAAAATCAAAATTTCATCAGAATTCAGAGGTAAGCCGTGAAGTCTGGTAGTGATAGTTGATTTGCTATGACAGCCTAATCTTGATATATCGGGAATACGTATCTCCAGTCACACACATCTTTAGATCTCTGCAGTCGTATCTTTTCTTTTTTTATTACTCAAGCTAACATCGAAGTGTATCTCCTACTTGGTTTAAAATCAAATTAGTCAAAATCCAAAAAACATCATCTGTAGGAATAGTAAAAAACAGCCGAATGTAAAAGTTTTTGCACATAGGAAGAATAGCTCTAATCTTAATCAATAATAGCCTGCATAGGACAGTAAGTTCAAAGTGTGACAAGTTCCACGAGATTGATAAATTAGCAAAGTCATCAAGGCGTGTGAAGAGGATGAACTTCCCTAATTTATTACTGCTCCGGCCTCTTTTTAAGCAAATAAGAAAGCTACTGATAACGCTAAGGGAATAAATATGTCTTGAATATTTCAGACCTCCAGTTCAAAAGACCTCAGATGCTTTTTTACAGCCAGAGTATAATTTCTCCCCAAATAAGTAATTTGAGCAAGCTTAAATAGTTAAATATTCTCTGTATTTCAATAATTTTTGAAAAAAGTTAACTTCAAGCTGAATTATCAGATAAGAATAGAGAAGAAATCTGCTTATCTTACCGAGGAAGTTGCTAGAAGTAAATAAACTGGAATAAATAGTGATTACTATTTTATCACAAATTTGACACCGAGATACCTGATGCCTTGATGAACCCCAAAAAAGTATAAAATCCTCAAACATCTAGTTCTGAGTTGAATACGCTGTTCCAGATATTTTTAGCAAATATTTCCTAATATTACTCACGCAGAATCACAAGCACGAAGAACTGTTGTGCACATGACTTTGCTAATTCAGGGTAACTGATTTTCAATTTTAATTTTTCTCACTGATTCATTATCAATAAGAGACAAGAGAAGAATCTAATTTTTAATAGTAGTGATCGATTTATTGCAGCAGGAACGGGCAGTTCAGTTCTAACTCAACATCAATGGATTCTGTGCTCGGTTTGGTGTCTGATTTAATGTGCATTTGAGAAACAGAATCAATCGACTGTCAGAAATTGAAGATGAAGCTCTAGTGAAATCCTCCATACTTTCAAATATCTTGGTTTTATTTGAGTAGCTTTCTCGTAGAGATTGATTATGCTTAAGATATCAAGCTTTCTGAGAGAATAGCGACTAATACTGATGAAGTATTAAGATAATCATTCTAAAGAATTGACCTAGGGTTTGCTCAATGTGATTCTGATGAATTTGAAACTATTGTTTAATATTGCTCACTGCATCGGATTTCTTAGGAGTTATGTTACTTTTCATTGTGCGTTGTTTGACCTATTGCACCCAGCTTGGATTCAACAATAAGATGGGCAAGTAGTTTGCTATGTTAATTTTATCATTTTGCTTATGCTCCAGTGTAGTTCTAGCATGTATGAAATAACGGGCTAAATAAATTATCCAAAGGCATCTGAATACCTCCACCCCACATCCGTGCCCCCCATCCGTGCCCCACATCCGAGCCCCTCAAATAGTGATACAATATGTTCTGTTCTAATGACTCAGGCCTATTTTAATCATATTTAAAGTTAGAGTGATGATCTTATTTATCTGTTATCA
The DNA here is from genome assembly GCA_003957845.1 of Oidium heveae. Lineage (NCBI taxonomy): Eukaryota > Fungi > Ascomycota > Leotiomycetes > Helotiales > Erysiphaceae > Oidium > Oidium heveae. Next base: position 34,386 of record QVIK01000155.1, on the reverse strand, counting down.
CCTCTTATAAAAGTTATAGTATAGAATCTAGTTTAGAACGTTTAGAAATAATGTTCATTGTATTAACAAATTCTCCCAACGGAATAAGTACGATCTTCTTTCCGAAACAAGGTTAAGTGAATTTAAAAATCATCTAGCTATAGCAAAATCAAGAGCGAGTGAGAGTGAGAGTGAGGGACTCAGTGAGTATACAGCAAAGGCCAAAACAAGGCAATACATCCAGTACCGAACCTGAACTGTGTTTTAGAGTGAATCATCTGTCATTTCCGGTTGTAATCACGCCCGTCGGCTATTTCTCTTGACTGGAAAACGAGGCAAGTTTCATGCAGCTAGTCACCTTAGTTCAACATGAAATTTGGTAGAATTCTGCGAGATGCTATCATCCCCAAATGGGAGAGCCAATACGTGAACTATGCAAAGCTGAAGAGTTTGTTGAAAGAAGATGCCGATAAACAAACAGAATGGACCGAAAATGATGAGAACAAATTCTGTGATGAGATCTTTAATGTGGAATTAAACAAAGTGGCCGACTTCCAGGAGAAAACTTTCAAAGACCTTGAGATTCGTGCCAATAGAGCTGCTGCAGAACTTCAGGGATATGGTCCTGAAAGTAAGAAGGCTAAGGACCCATCGGTTTCTTCGAAATTCAAAGAAATAGAGACTAAACTAGATGATATTATAACTGAAACTAAGGAGCTGAAAAAATACAGCGAAATTAACTACACGGCCTTTCTAAAAATTGTGAAGAAGCATGATCGGAAGCGTGGGAACCATTACAAGATTCGACCTCTACTTCTTATGAGCTTAAATAAGAGGCCTTTTAACAATGATCAAAGATACAGCCCATTGTTAACCAAATTAAGCATATTATATTATGTTGTGCAACAGCACTTGGAAGAGGAATTGGATGAGCTCGAAGTCGCGACTACTGATGAGCTGAGTCGAGTACAGAATGGAGAGCATTATACAGCTTACAAATGTAAGAGCTAATTGTTGAGACATGGTTTATAAAACTTGTACTGACTTTAAAACAGTTTGGGTTCATCCAGAAAATCTACTAGAAGTCAAGACGTATATTCTTCGCCGACTTCCAGTCCTAATCTATAGTCAAGTCTCATCCGAGGACTCAAAAGCTGCCCCAAGCGATCCAGCGCTTAACTCCTTATACTTTGATAGTCCTGAATTTGTCCTTTACAAAAAAAAATTAGATCGACAGACGACCCCAAAATCTCTACGCCTTCGATGGTACGGTCAATTAAACGCAAGAACAGAAATTTTTATCGAATTAAAAACTATAAATGAAAACGGGACGAGTGACGAAAGACGATTCCCAATTAAAGAAAAGTATATTCAGTCATTCATACGAGGGGAGTATAAAATGGAGAAAACCATCGAGAAAATGGAGCGTCAAGAACAGCTCAAGTCCAAAACTATAGAGTTTAAGAAGACAGTAGCAGATATTCAAACATTAATTCTCGAAAATGATTTACAACCTGTGCTAAGAGCCAATTATACACGTACAGCCTTTCAGAAACCTCTCGACGATAAGGTTAGGATATCGATTGATACTAATTTGGCTTTTATCAGAGAAGACTCTATTGATCCAGATAGGCCTTGTAGGAACTTTGAAAATTGGCATAGGCTTGACGTTGACAACATGCATATGAGCTATCCTTTTCAAAATCTTAATCAAGGAGATATTAATAGATTTCCCTATGCGCTTCTAGAAATAAAAGTTAAAGATGAGGCTGGAAAAAACCACCCAAAATGGGTTGAAGACCTTATGGCATCTCATCTTGTCCATAAAACCCCTCGATTCTCGAAGTTTGTTCATGGAGTGGCAGTACTGTTCGAAGATTATGTCGACAATCTACCGTTCTGGTTATCCGACCTAGAAGTAGATATTCGAAAGGACCCCCAAGCTGCGTTTGAAGAAGAGGAGCAGCGAAAAGCTAAAGAAGCCGAAAATGATCAGGTCGTGGGTTCTTTATTAGGTACATCTAAAAAGGGTGCTCAAAGTTATAAAACCAATATCGACTCTCCAATAGGTTACTCATGCCTACAGGAACCTGTTTCTTCTGAAGAATCAGCTCGGCAACAATCGGAATTTACTGGTGGTAATGTGAAAAAGGAAATTTCAGATAAATTAAGTAATGGAAATACTAAGGGAAATTATGGGACAATGGCCTCTATTTTTCCCTCTTTCTCTAGTTCTCGGTATGCAAAGATTCGTCGCCGAAGCGTTGTCTTGCCTCCCGGGGTTACCAAGCCTGAACATTTAATAAAAAACTCTGGACCGACCCAGGTCGAACCTAAAGTGTGGCTTGCTAATGAACGTACTTTTATCAAATGGATGCAAATTGCTATTCAGCTTGCCGTTCTAGGTGTTGGATTAAATTCAGTAGGGCGTGAGACCAAAGTTGAGGATAAAAGGATTACAACTTGGTTTGGCTTTATTTATGTAGTCATTGCTGCATTCACTGGATGGTGGGGTATATATATTCAGAGGATACGTCGTAAGATGATTATTGAGAGAAGTGGAAAAGACTTTGATAACTTAATTGGTCCCCTTATGGTCGGGAGTTCCTTATTGTTAACTCTAATTTTGAATCTCTGGTATAAGGTAAGTAAATTTTTATTTTGAGCGGTAATTATTGTTATAATTTGCTAATTAAATGCAGTTCCGAGAGATCAAGAATTACTATGATGTAAATGATACAATAGCAGTAACCAATGAACAGTTATGGAAGGTAGATCTGTAATAATATTTTTAACAAAAGACGTATGATATTCAAAGGCTTTGTATTTACTTAGTTTATAAAAGTTTAACTATAAATTAATTTCCACAGCATGTATTACGAGGGGAATAGTCTCTAGTAACATGAAATGATAATCATTCTTGTACTACTTTGACTCAAAGCAATGTTTGGGTTTCGTCATATACGGCCTTTTGGTCGAGTGAGAATGCATCTACCTCGTGCATTATGAAAGATAGCATCCTTGGCTTGTTAACTCTTGCTTTTAAGTCACTGCCTGTACACTGATGATATATTATGTACTAAGAGGCCGACCAAGAAGATTCATGGTTTTGGTGGTGTGGGTGATAGATTTTGGTATAATAGCTTCCGGCCACTTGATCGATCGTTAACATAAAATCACAACTTTTCATTTTTGAAATTCGAGGCTTGCACATGTGCCCTTTACACTCATATTCGCCCTCTAGATCGCATTCTAGCTCCTCTTAGCGTGCTGTGGTCTTATCTCGTAAATTAGAAGAGGACTTGATACGTATGTAATAGCCGTGAGGCCTTACCCAGTCCCGATAGAGGTTACAGGTCTCTTCCCAAATGTTATATGTCACGACAGCCAGTTTCGATGGCAACAGCGGCGGCAACGAATCCATCATCTGTAGAAAAGCCTGCACAATGGACCACAGTAAATAACAAGAAAGGCCACAAAAAGCCTGCATCCAATAATGAAATCCCAGGACCATTAAAAAGCGTAGAAGAGGCAAATCGCAGAATCATCTTCTTGCGCTCGTCAGAGGCCCCCAGACCAACAGGCACTATAGCACAAGATATTCTTTATTCCTTAAATATGAAACACTTAAGCATGAAGCTGCCAGCACATCTTCGGCTGGTAAAACTTGGGTACAATGAGCGTGGTAACCTCAAAGGTCTTATGACAGGACAAACTACTGCAGAGATCATGATATCAAGGTTCCAGGAAGTATTTTTGAAATCAGCACTGAGATTCGACCCTCACGTAAAGGAGGTAACTGCTAACCAACAGTGGATAGGGCTGAAGGTACATACAGTGGAAATAGGGCGATACTATCCAGCAGGAGGGCTTGAACAAATCCGAAGAGAAGTAGCAGTAGGCCCCTATGCTGTGGAGATGCCATTTGCCCCTAGGTAGATAGCACATACCGAACGTATGAAACTAATCACAAGAAATGAAACACAACTACACTCAACAATAAAAGTAACAGTGAAAACATACGCAGAGGCAAATCGGATTCTAAAGCAGGGGCTTCACTTTGGAGGAAAATACCACAAGGCGGAATCATATACACCAGTAGGGCCAGATACAATGTGCACAGTGTGCTGTCACTGGGGACATACAACACATGGATGCCCTAACCCGGAGAATGTTCGATGCGCAATTTGTGCCGAGACACACCTGACGACAGCTCATAATTGTCCTTTAGCAGGCTGTAAATCACCAGTAGGGAGATACTGCCAGCTCCATGGCAGTTATAAGTGCGCAAACTGCGGCGAGAGCTACAATGCACATGCTACAAGATGTATTGACCACCGCCGCGCAGTCGCAATCGCAAAGTCAGACCGCAGAGAATGGAGAGAGCAGGAAAAGAGACAGGAAGAAAGAAATTTCTCATCACAAGAAAATGGAGATCCATTCGTAGAACCTGACAACCACATGGAGTTAGGGGACGAAAATATTAATAGTCATACAGAGGCGGTTAGTAGAGAAATGGACATGGGAGAGTACAACTCCATACAAACGCAGGAAAATCGTGATGAAACTTCTAGTATTTCTTCATGCGAATAATTCAATATAATTGCCAAAGAAACTACGCGGTGTATCAAGCGACTTTCCAAGTGGGTATAGAAATAGGAGCAGATATATTATGCTTGCAGGAGCCATACATCGGTTCGGGAGGAATGAATCATCCAGCATATGACTTTAGATTTAGTAGTGTGGGAGAACGTAGACAGCAGCGTGTTGCGCTAGGTGTCAAAAAGATTTGGGGGGACGATTGATTATGGAAACAAGATCAGATCTTACTGACCATCTCTATCTATAGGTCTTGAACGTGTGGGAACTGAACACTCAAAGAAAAAAGAGGAAACGAACACGTATTGTTAATATATATGACAATTGGGTAGGGCGTGACCAATTATGGCAAGGGGATAGAGAAGAAAAGCGAAGAGTAATCCAAGATGCTGAGTGAGAGAACATAATAGATGGTAGAACTCTGCTCGCTGGAGATTTTAATGCTTACTGCACATACTGGAATCCTGAATGCAGAAGGCGGGAACTGGCAGAGATTTAGAAGGGCTGATCGATAAGTATAGTCAGATCATCAGTAACGATACATTAATACCTACAGGACACAAACAAACAGCAGGGCGCTCACTTATTGATCTGACATTTACGACTCTAGTATTAGGTTTCGTGGCAGCGTAGACAATAGATCTGGAATATGCAACTCCATCTGATCATGAACTCATCATGTTCGATTTGGAAAATTTGGACGAGAAATTTGGTAGTACGGGACCAAGTAAAGAGATCACAGGATGGACACTAAGAGATCTCCCCGAAAAAACTGAGAAGGCTATGGAAGAACAATGGAAGATGTTCATCGCGAAGCGCCGCAATATGTCTGAAAAAAGCAACAGAGAGGAACTAGACTTGGAGGCACAATGGATAACAGATACTCTGACACACATTTTTAATCTTTTTTGCAAAGCTCTACGGGTATGCGCAAGATCGAAATGCGGGTGGAATGAAAGTGTCAACCAAGCTCGCACTAAATTTAAAGTATGTGTTGGTAATATTCAACTTTGAATATTCGATTTATATTAATATCCTTACGGAATTGAAAAACAGTAAAAACAGAAAAAACGTGTAAACTTGATAAAACGATAAAACATATATTTTCAACTACTTTCTAAAACTATCGGGGAATATGTTATATACAATCTTTGATCTGAATCGAACAAGCTCGGCTAACCAATGCTAGAAACAATCTGAAACCTATGGTGCTTCGAGCCGAGATTTCGCGCCCTTACTTATGAGCACATCTACTCATGTGAAACTAGCAGCGGACCTATCAGTTTGTATCCCGTGATCCCGACAGTATGCCGCAAAGAATTTCAAAGACAGCTTATCTCATCATCCCAGTACAAGGCCCAACACAACGCGTATTATCGGGAATTGCGTAAAGCAAAAGAAAAATGCTTTGAAGACTGGATACAAGGAGATTTGGATATCCCTGAGTGGAATTTAGAAGAATCGACTCTAGAGAACAAGCTGCAACAAGTACAAAGACGCAACGAAGACGAACAACGGTGCTGGATAGCACTGCGGTACACGAAATCTTGGACTAGCCCGGTTACGCCAGCCCTGCGAGATCCAGAGAGGGGGATCGCGATCACATTCGAGGAGAAGGAGGAGATGATCAGAAGGGTAATGTTCCCAGCACCACTGGGAGGCAACCAGCAGTTAATCTTCCAGAAAGAAGGAAGGTCCTACTTAAAAGTGACTAAGGCAGTAGTACAGAAAGCACTTTTTTTTATCAGTCAACTAGGAAAGCACCTGGACCTGACAAAATGAATTTTCTCGCATTACGATTGCTGTGGAAGTGGGGTGCGAAACGGGTGGTATGCCTGATACGACAATCAATAAACATAAGCTACCATCCATACGCCTGGCGTACAGCGAAAGGAATACTACTCCGTCAGCCGAACAAGCTTGATTACACACAAGTCAAATCATACCGCATTATTAGTCTCTTGAACTGTTTGGGCAAAGTTGCGGAAAAAGTTGTTGCGGAACTTACAACTGAATGGTGTGAGCTCAGCGGATCACTACACCAGGGACAAATGGGATGCCGCAAATAGCGTAGCTGTATTGATGCTGTAGCCAGAGTCATAACAAAGACAGAAAATGCGTGGGAGAAAGGAAATATCGTGGCAATCCTCCTCGTGGATGTAAAAGACGCTTTTGATCATGTAAACTGCGATGAGCTGCAGTCGAGAATGCAAGAAATGGGACTGGATAAAAACCTGATAATGTGGGTTGGATCTTTCCTCACAGATAGAAGACTACAGTTGTAATGAAAGACAGATAATTACTGGTATCCCCCAAGGATCCCCTGTATCTCCTATTCTGTTTACAATATGTCTAAGCGGCCTATTCAAAGCAGTGGAAGAAGTAGTACCTGGATGTCAAGCGACATCGTTTGCAGACGACTGTGGATTCTTGGTCGAAGCACCAAACATTAAAGACCTAGCAACACTTGTAGAAGAAACAGGAAATAAGGCCATAGAATGGGGTGAAGAAAATGGCTTAGAGTTTGACCACAGCAAAACTGAAGCAATCGTGATGAGAAGGCGCTGTAAACACATGTCACAAGCCAGACAGAAATGGTAATAAAATCTTATACTATAATGTTCAACAATGAGGCAACTAGGTGGCTGGGAATATGGCTAGACTCAGCACTGAACTTCCGAGCACACAAAGATGTGTACCTTCAGAAGGCACGTAAAGTAGAAGTGAGATTAAGAGGAATAGTCAGCAGAAAAGGACTTGCACCAGGATTTGTGCGCAAATTACACATTGCAGCTGTACAATCAGTAGCTCTGTACGGAGCAGAATTATGGCGGCAAAGTCAGACTAAATGGGCCCAAGAATACCAGAAATTGATCTGTAAACAAGGTCGTACGATTACCGGAATGTTTAAGTCAGCACCTAGCGGGGTGTTAGTCAAAGAAGCGGGAGTGAGATCTGCAGCCTCGCTCTTAGATAATCGGCAGAGGAGATATGCACTACGTGTGTTATCCCTTCCTCAAGAAAACACTCTCCGAGGAATACTCCCGGTCACGTTTCGGGACGGAGATGCGCACACACAACCCGGAGAAATCGAAAGAGGCGACTGGGAATGGCAAGCGGATCACAAGGCTAAGAGACTAGGCCAAAGACTAGCGAATTCCCTCGCCAAAGGCATAAGAGTGGATACTTCTTATGGATTTGAAGACACGCGACGAGTCGAACCAACAAAATTTGCAGGAGAGGTGGAAATATCAGGCTCTCATGAAGTAGCAAAACATATGTCAATGTCACATCGAGTATTAGAAAATGAGATGACCTTTTGGACAGACGGATCGAAGCTGGAAAGTCAAAGAATAGGAGCAGGAGTAACATGGTTAAAAGGTAATGGAATATGGGAGTCTCGTAAAGTATACTTGGGGAAAAATAAGGAAATTTTTGAAGCTGAACTATACGCCATTGATCAGGCGCTCGATATTGCGCTCCGGGGGGGACGGAGCCGGGGGCGCTTGGAATCCTCACAAACAAGAGAAATATTGGAGAGGACTACCAGAGTCCAGNTTGAAGCTGAACTATACGCCATTGATCAGGCGCTCGATATTGCGCTCCGGGGGGGACGGAGCCGGGGGCGCTTGGAATCCTCACAAACAAGAGAAATATTGGAGAGGACTACCAAAGTCCAGATCTGGCTCGACTCGAAGGCAGCAATCCAGCGGATCTTACACCTGGAGCCAGGGCCGGGTCAGTGGCTAGTACGCCAAATACACAGGCGTGCGCAGGAGTTGAAAGACTAGGGTATAGAAGCCCATATTAGATGGGTACCAGGCCATGCAGGTGTCAAAGGTAACGAAAATGCCGACCAAGCAGCCAAGGATGCAGCAAAAACCAGAATACACTGTCGTGAAAGGTTTAATTTGCTATCCCATTTGTCGAGGTTGATCACCGAGTGCAAGCGGAAAGAGGAGCGTAAGTGATTCAGGGCGCAACATCAGAAGCGGAAACCAGAGATTCGAAGTACGTATAAACTCCTGGACAAAAAGCAAATGATGGATAAGGTAGCTGCCGGCGCAAAAAAAGAGTTGGCACGCTTGTAATATCAGCTTAAATCAGGACATGCACATACAGCAGACTACCTCTTCAAAATTGGGAAAAACAGCTCAAGAAGCTATTCCCACTGCCAAAACGCAGGAATACAGACTATAAGACATCTTATGATTGATTGCAGAAAGTGGAGACGGGAGCGAGATACTATGTGAGCTGAATTTAAGAAAGAGGGGTGCACTTTGAGCCGCAATAGGGCACAGGTGCGGGATATCTTCGCGGATTAAAAAGCAACTGCATTTATACTTAGATTTCTCCTATATACTAGCATAGGAAGAAAGTATAATGAAGAGGAGGTGGAGGAAAGAGAAGGAAATCGCCTGTTAGACATAGGCATAGCGGATCTAGACGAAGAAGACCCGGGAGGATAAGTAGATAAACCCGAATATAGTAGTAGGTCACATTACGTAGATACAGAATTACATAGCTCGTGCTAAAAAAAATAATATAAAATAAAAGAATACTGGAAAGAGGAAATTAAAAAGTCCAAAAGCCCCTTTGTGGAAATGAAGGGCGAGGAAAGGGTGCGCTGGGCGCAAGTTAACAATCAAAAACGACGAAGGCGGCATGGCTGTAGATAGTTAGTAAACGTACAAGGGCGTATCCAAATAGGATTAGGTCCCGTAATATATTGTTTTAAATAAAAATAAAATAAAAATAAAATGTTATATGTGTCATCGCTAGGCGGAGAAAATGGACCATAAGCGTCAATATCAATGTTATACTCGCATTCATTCTCACTTTCAAATTCGCAATAATCATCGGTGTGATAGAAGCCAAGCTGGTAAAAAGAACGTATCAATTGAGTAAGCTTGGACAAGGGAAAAAAAAAAAAAAACCATCTAATACTATAAATTAATGATTTATTTAGGGGAATCGTTACAAATCCCTGAGTTTCTGGTAGAAATCCCTCACCCAGGCAGGGGTAGAGTGGGTCCAAGCTACTAATTCGAGGCTCTCATTGGCTTTCCTTACGAAATTCAGAAAACTGTTACGGACTAGCTTGATACGTTGATATCTATGTATATATTTGCTGTTACTTACTTACCTTTCTTAAATAGATTTGAATTCCATAAGTTGCACTGGGTTAATTGTAGCTTTGTCTCTCTGTCTCACTGCATCGTGACAACACATATACAGCATCAATGTGGATACGACTGCAGCTCGCAAAAGATTATTTCCGCTACACCGTCGTTTGACTTTACACTCATTCTACCCAATACTAATCCTCACTCAGCATGTCTCTCGCACCCCCTCAACAGCTTTCCTATAGCACCTTGGAAGAAGCCTAGAATGCCATCGACATCAATGCACGTGCGCAAGGTTATTCTGTTCGTGTTCTGCGTACTATGAAAGATGGAATCCAAAAAGATGGCACAATCAGGTCAGACACTGCAATGTTCGCAGGCAGGATTCCTCTTAGGAATTCAACAACTCGCAACAGTTCTAGTTGGAAGACCGATTGTTGTTTCCGCGTATCAATTCACTTTAAGTAGGTAACAGCCTGGACAGTTGTGGTTGACATCCTAGACCACAACTATGAAGCTTTTGCGCACCTATCAGCACACCCTAAAGGCAAAACCTTAGCAAATAGAGAAAAAGCAACTGTGCTTTCTCTTAGTCAAGCAGGAGTTCCATCTAGCTGTATATTGGCCACACTACAGCAGAAAAACGATAATATGTTTCCCATTCCGCAGTATATAAGCAACTAGCGCCGCGTTCAAAGAGTTGTCTTACTGGCATGGTGCACCCCCTTAAAAACTCTATTAGACGGCCTCGCAAATTCCTTAGGAGCGATATATTACGTGTGACAGCATCCTGAGACGCAGCAGCTGTCTCACCTTTTCATTGCGTCTCCCTCTGCGAGGCAAATTTGCCAACAGTGCAGTCGCAGCAAAATTTGGCTCATTGATGCAACCTACCAAACAAATCGCTATGAGCTTTCTTTACTTCGAGTGACTGGAATGATAGCAACAATTTCATCTTTTACCTCTTGTTACTGCTTTATGCGCAACGAGACAATTGCAGACAATCGTCAGGCGATGGGCAAACTCGGCGAGATATTTCAGGACTTTAGCATCAACTATCATGAACAAAAAATCACATTTGTTACCGACCGGGAACTTGCATTGATGACTGCGATAACTGAAATAAACCCAATGGCAGGCACATTGCTCTGCCAGTGGCATATCAGTAAGAACATCTTGGCAAAGCATAGTGTTACGGGATGTTGCCCTGGTAATTAGATCCGGAATTATCCGGCTCTAGCCTTTTTATGCTTATATAATAATTCGCTTAGTGACGCAGCTTAGTTATTTACTTTTGGATTGTAAACAAAAACCTTTTCTCTTTAGATAGAATATAAACACATTTTGGACATATGTTCACTAACAGTAAACATAAACGAACCCTTAACACATAGGTCATCTTTTAGCTCACAAGAATTATTTGAGGAGTTCTTCAATTCGTGGAATGTGCTGGCAAGCTCGCCCACCAGTGTGAGCTATACAACAAATCTTGTAGAGATGCTGGTGTCAATCACAGGGCATGTGATGCGCTATCTTGAATCAATTTGGCTTGTCCATGAGGATAAATTTGATGGTGCATGGATGAACTGTATTCTCCATTTTGGCAGTACGACAACGTCTCGAGTGAAGAGTGCACACACTGTAAAAAAATAGATTGGAGTATCAACTGGTTAACACTGCGTGTGTTTGTAAGGCTTGGGCTAGAGCTTCATACAAAATAAATTATTGTCTCTCAAGTGATCTCTTGTCTGTAGGTATAGCCATAAGGCTTACATGCGACTGCCAATTGGCAATTGTTCGAGGAAAAAATGCCAAGGACCGTGCTTTCAGCAACCTACGACTAGGGCCAATGTTTGCAACAGTGATGGGGGAAATATCAGCGATAGGTTTACGTGCTGCCCATGCACAGTATGGACGGTGCATGGCAACAACAGACTATTTTGGTCTCAAGAGAACAACAATGGGATCATGAGTTTCGAATGCGTGGAAATCGGCCCCTCAACTTTGCTGACTTCCATGCAAATTGATGGATAAGATTGCCAATGTGCAGAAATGTCATGGTAGAAACTATTCCTATGGCAAACATTTTGAAAAGGATTCACGAGACTTATGAAGGAGAATCATCGCCTTCTCGTCGACGAAGAATTCACCAATATCTGATTGCACTTCCATCAGAGTTGGATGTCTCTAATCCCGCTCCTGTGCAAGGGCATGGCAGACCATCAGGATCAACGACAAGGCTGCCCTCAGAGTTTGAGAATGTGTTAGCTCAAACAACAGTGGAACAGCTACAAAGAAGAAAATTTAAGCTATTCCATGGTGAAGGTCATAACGTGCTTATATGTAGAACTGTTAGTATCACAAGGGAAATATAATAGTACTACTATAGGGTGAATCGTTTTTTTCTTTCTAATCTTCTCCTGCTCCTCTATTTTACAATCTAGTGTTGTTGTTTATACCAGCAAGCGCTAGTCTATTACATAATCAAACACCGGGATAGTTACTAGTACTGGAACTCCACAAATAATACAAGGAAATCATCGTCTATATTATTTCATGTGTTGTTGATTGAATCGTATATTTTTTTTTAACAACAAGAACGTCAATTCTGAATAGAGTTTTTTTATAAACTATGAATGTAAAGTCAATGGGCGACTAAATAATTCGGGTTGAGTTAAGGTGAATTGCAGTTTCCGAGCTAAAGTCTAGAGCCAATGAGAGCCTCGCATTAGCAATGTAGACCCACTCCTGCCCTAGGTGAAGGATTTTTTAACGATTCGCTTTATTTAGGTATTACAATTGACTGCTTTTCCGTCAGTCTGAGGTTACTGATTGGTAGAAGTATCTTTAGATTGAAATATAGATTGTGTTTATTACTAAGTGCCTACAGGTTCAACTATAACTCTAATATAGTAAACCAAAAGACTCTATAACTCCCTCTTGAACACCAGGACTATTCTTCTATTTAACTTACTCTAACTCTAGAATGCTGATTACAAATTCCAACAGATAAGAAATATTATGACTATGTTTAAACTTCCTCGCTTCGTCCCCCTGCATAAGTTATGTGAACTTCATAACTACCCGCGTTATAAACTCTAGCATTTATGCACTCCTTGTTTATGCATACCCCTTATTTAAGCATCCATGTCTAAATACAATAGGGATATTATGGAATTGGATCCTCAAGTCAACCTGAATTGGCGCGTGTCGCGTACTTTCGCTTATTCTTATCAATCAAATATGGCTTAGGTAATAAATAAGCCCCCGCACGATATTAATTGCGCAACAATTATACCCCGTCGCGCTAAAATAACCCCTGCTAGTATTTTACTAGCGCCATTTCCTGTAACTATACAGGGATTACAATTCATTTTTCTTTTATCGCACGCAATCAAAAGCTTGGCAAAATTAAATTTATTTTGAAAGAAATTAAAAAAAAATTCAAAAAAATTATTTCTGGCTTTACTCTTTACTCTTTAATAATATTTATAAACCTTAAGAGTGAAAAATGAACTTGGACAATATCGAGCAGCTTAATTTTGTCTAAATTCATTTTTCACTTTCATAAGATTTTTCACTTCTTGATTAATTAAGTCCCAAATATTAATCGTTTTTATTCATTAAAATTTATTTTTCAACTACAAATAAAAAATCTGATAAAGTAGAAAACAATCTAGTTAATGACAAAATCATCATCTTGGTTGCCTTTGCATTAGGGAATCCTCGCATCGTTTTTTAGATCTATTAAATGCAAATAATTGGTCCCTGACCATGTCAAAAAACTCCCTCTCTTTTGGTGCTATTGTATCAAAATTTACGGCCATAGCCGTGATCTGATGAGCAATCTCTATGTTCTCCGCGATTGAATAATCTCCAAAACCTGTAGTGGAAAATAAAGCCAAGGAGTTGGAAGATTGTGAGGAGTTTTCTTGAAGGTCCCCAATGCCACTGAAGTCATAGCAAATAGTATAACCAAGAAGCCGTTCAACCATAAAAATATGCTTACAAACCATACAGTTGTTAGCCATGTATGAACACGTACATCTTGATATACTACTACCATCATTCAACGAAACGGTGTAGTTAACATCCGATTGCGTGAAGGACTTGACAAGGATTTCCTTTTCCAACTCCTCACTACCTTCTGGCAGAGACGGACGTGTGATGTAATTCTCTACGTCTTGAAGACGTATTGCATTACATTTTTCCAACTGAGAGATCTCAGCCTGGCACATCCGTCTACTACCAAATCCATTGACAGCACCAACAATCTTCAGCAGGAGATCAATCAACGCTTCCCTCGAAAGCTTGAAAACCAAAAAATCTGGCCACTACTTTCTAGCAGACTTCAAGAACACGGTCTTCAATTTGTTGTGCCATGACTCAACCAAATTATTAGTAGTGACCTCCTCCGTCTCCTAAAGAAACTTAGTTAAAATTTACCACGAAATCTGAAATGACTCATTACTGTACGGTTTCCTAACCACCACCTCTCAGATTGACCCATCCACTGAGAAACAAGATAACCCAGCCAATCTTTATAGTCTTGGTATCTTTGCTGATAATTTCCCCAAACCTCAGTAAAGGCACAGTTTTTGTCCGGACAAGTTTAATGAAATTATCAACAGCCATCTTTCTATCAGCTGGGTCACTGATTTTCTTCGCAATACTTGTCAATGCTCGGAAAAAATGCCAGTGACAGTATCTAATCTTTGGGTAGTCAAACGCAGCCCTGATCCCAGCGATCTCTGTAACGGAGCAGTCGATCATGAATGTCGGTAACTCAGTCAGCCGAGCATTCACTTTCAACCATTTCAACCAGCGTTCCAGAGGGACTCTGGTTTCAGAGCTGGTTATCATAAAAGCTACAGGCACTCCACAGCCTGCTATGGAGCGCCTTACCACAATGGTGTGGAGGAATGCCTTTCGGCTTTTGTCATCAAGTACATAACAAGTGTTTTGCGTGAGTAAAAAATTCCCGGATTCCAAAACGTCCAATGTCTTATCGACTGGGCGCAAAAGCGCCTTGCAGACGTTCCAATCGCTTCCAGATTCAACAACTCTTTCAAGCCACTCTCTAACAAGAGGAGATAGTCGTTGCTTAAACCAAGTGTAATTGGAGTCATGAGTATGGTTGGTGTGATGGGTAACAGTAACTATCACAGACTCATTATTTAACTTTTGACTAGCCTTAAGCATGACTTTACAACCGACTTTGATGGAGTCTCGTGTCTTTCTGCGTTTTACACCTTATGCCGGTGTGTAATCACGCTTTTGTCCTGAAAATGGACAGTAGTAGGTTTCCGTCCATTCATAAATAGCTGGCCGTCCATAGCGCGACTATAATTTGGTCGAATTCACTCATACTTGAAAGAATTATCCATGATATTATCTACTACCTTTAGTTTATTTTTAGGACCTAACTTGTTTCTCCTACTCCAATTAATGGTATTTTTTCCCACATTCATCCACTCTTCAAATTTGGTCTTGCTTGAGAATTCTCTTGTAAAATCAATTTGACCAGCCTTATCATTGCATGTATCTTCATTCATAATAGTACGTGTATTTATTAAATTTTTTCATTTGGTCTAGCGAAAAGTCTAAGATATGTTACTATTTTATAATGAAATTCTTTTCCTCATCATACCTGAAAGAATTTTACGATAGCTCTAATAAATATATCTGATGTGAATAAATGTCAAAGAAATTGGGAATATTATTATAAAAAATTTGAATGCACAATTTTGATAGTTGGGATTGTGCGAAAGAGAATTCAAATTGACTTTGTGGTTCTCGGTTAGTTTTTGGATTCATGGTATCTAGGCCACAGGGGCTAGGATAGGAGCAAGGTTTAAAATTTGCAAGGGAGATAAGTTGGGCAGTTAGTATCTCCCTTAAGCCCCCCCTAACTAACGGTAGACCCGTGTGACAGTCTCCTCCTAATTGTATTATTTTATTTGTAAATAAGCAGAACAAATATGCAACTTCCACAAAATTATTTGTGAGTGAAAGTAGCCAAGATTCAAATGAAATTTTATATATATTTACATTATCAATTCCAAGATAAAAAATAAATTCCTACATAGATAGACCTTATAAAAAAAAAAATCTAGAGATATACAATGAGTTGGGGTAACTGAATTCAATTACTAGTTTTCTTTTCTAAAGGGCGCACCATTGGTCGAGACGGGGGAGGGCAGCCCATCAATCTGGACGCAGATTCTCTTTTTCTCTCTCACTATCCCCGATATGAATCTGCCATTTGTCATATTCATTTACAATTTTTTTTTTTGCTTTGTTTTGCTTTGCTTTGTCCGAGCGAAGCCTAAAAACTGCGTCTCTATATGACCATGTCCAAATTCACATACAGCTTCTATTAGAACAATTGGATTGTAATTCGACTGATTCAGGTGCAAGTAACTATTTTTAATTGTTGAGTTGGGGGCAAACGTTGTAAGTTAGGTTTCATGTCAGAACTGTGGCTGAACTGTAAATCTATAAGGATTTGGAAAATTGGAGATTTAAGAAGGTATATATACGATCTAAAGTCAAAATGGTGACTAATTTTGGCAATGAAAAACAGTAACTTGATAGCGGTTCTAGTGAGCAAAAATGACTTAGATGAATGAGTAAACACTCAAAGTTGCTATAGTAACTAGCTTGACAAGGTACTGACTGACTGACTGACTGACTGACCCTTATCTGGCGATCCTTATAATTAATAATTGTACAGCCCAGTGGACTTAGAACGTCAGGGATATGGGTTGGATGAAAATCGGCATGGAGTGGCTCATTCCCTATTTTCCTTTCTCGACCCGAGCACTCGTCGGAGAACATAAATCGGCGAAAGCTTCGTTCCACTGTATACCACCAAGTAAAGCTTTATATCATTACTTATGAATATTATGAAATACTTAATATTTATTAAGTATAGCTATGCTACTGATCAAATACATGCACTGTGTGAATAAGATAACCTTAATATTTTTCACGCCCACTACCAGCATCTTATACAGCCTTAATTCTCCTAGGGAATGATTCGACAAGATTTTTCAAGTCATCCCCATTTAATGCACTGACCCAAGTTTATTTTATACTAAGTCGTGTTTCCTCCCCTATGCGCTGCGTACCTTTAATCACATCTTGTTAGGAGAATGACTTTATAAAGGGGCGGAAACTTGGTGTCGAACACGATATATTCTTAATTTATGTTATGATACTAGACTTCATATAGCACATCCTAAATAAGCGAGACTAATATAAAAATCCACGCGGCATGTGACCTAAATACTCAACACATATAAAAACTTCAAAAAAATTTATACCAAATAAATGAGACGAAAATCTTTGAAGGGTTTTCATACTTAATCCTATTCGGCACAGGCGGCTACTCGATTCCTTCGATAAAGGTGCGATCATTGGAAAGGCTATGTCTACTTTGAAAGTAAGCCTGAAGGAATTTAGTGGTATTGATCTTCTCCTGCTGCTTGATATTAGTTCTTGAGGTATTTTCGTTACTTTCCATATGCTCCTCTTCATCCTCATCCTCCGTCTCGATAGGCTGAGCTTCGAAGGAGTCACTTTCAGATCCGGAGTCGCTTTCAGAGTTTAGATCATCATCAGACATTTGGCCACTTATTTCTAGAAAGAATACCACAGTCTTGTACCCTATATTTTGGGCGAAAAGTGAGCTGACTCCCTACCCAGAATAGGCAATATCTTTGACGACGGGCTTCTGAGAAGAATTTTATGGGATCTGGAAGGTCTTTAAAGCAGAATAATATATGCTTACATAGTAAAAAGCGGCTCAATAGAAATGAATTACACGCAAAAGTCCACTTGATTGGATCTGTGTGATATTTTAGCAAACTTTGAGACTCGATCCTAATACTTCGTAAACGTTTCCACTGCTGCTTAAAATCCTTCCTCCAAGAGACCTTAGCTTTTCAATGATTTTTTCCGAGAAGTGCCGCCATTCGGTCGAGTGCTCGTGGCACCAAGCGTGAGACAAGAATCCAACATACCAAATCAATCACCGGACGATTGAATCGATAAAGAAATACGCGCTCGACAACTCGCCAATGTGACTCAGTAATCATTGTAGTCTTGAGGACAGGAATTCTGTCAGGATTTACCGAGCGAGCCTAGAGCTTCCATGGTTCTGGAGCATACCAGTGTACAAAAAGATAAGCCCATAAACGGAAATAATTTCGATCATAGCATCACGTTTACATCTCGCTAGTGCAGTCTAAATTTATCTGCTCAGCAGAGCGATATAACCCAATTTGATTGGGTATCAAAGAGTGCATTTTGTAGTGAAGGCTGAACATGTTATGATTTTCTTTCTTATGATTACTAGAGATCCCAAGATCGCCCCGTTCTGGAAAGCTATCCGTTAGGGAAGCGCATCGACAACGATCATATCTATGGTCGTCATTAGGCTGAGTGATGTGATCCCTAACATATTTCGAGCTAAGGCACGAAAGCTCTAGCTTTTACTGGATCATAATGACTCTGACTCCTCGTCATTGCAGTATCGCCGAACTTTTTTATGGCTCTCTTTGCGTGCTAAAAGCAAAGCTGTACCGTAGTAGTTCGCCAAAAAAGCTGGATCATTTTAAGTTTCCGCTGGGTCTTTATCACAACCAAAAAAAGATGGAGAAAACCCAGCATCTTTTAGAGGTTCAAGGAACTTTTGAAAAATACAA
This sequence comes from Oidium heveae, assembly GCA_003957845.1. Taxonomy (NCBI): domain Eukaryota; kingdom Fungi; phylum Ascomycota; class Leotiomycetes; order Helotiales; family Erysiphaceae; genus Oidium; species Oidium heveae. The sequence goes on along the minus strand of QVIK01000155.1, from coordinate 15,971 downwards.
ATAGATGCACCAGAATCAGCAGTAACAAAGACACCAACGAGGTTATTAATACCTGTGAAGAGGTAACATAACGGAACTCCGGTTCCAGCTAGTTCTGCCAGAACCGCAGATAAGCCCAACCCTATTAATTTTTCAGTTAAAATTTGCCTAGATATAAAAAATAATTCGGCTTGCCCGAATTATTTGTGCCATAGGTTTCATCTATAGTCATTTTTTTTACTTTTGATTTAACAATAGACATAGTTCCACGAATATAGATTGCTAAGCCACGTAAATTTCCAGATGCAAGTTCCGCATATCTATATTTATTTTCTTTTTCAGCAATCAATTTGGAAGCAGAAACAAATTGGTCTAGGTCTCGTTGCCAGGCACTAGAATTATCTCGTTGCCATTGGTAATACAACTAGTGCTCTTTAATTAGATTCTCATACCTAGATTTAGTTTCTTTAAGTAGATGGTAGATTTCTCCAGGTGTATTGGTTAAACACCTTTCTCTGATAAAATTAATAGATTTTTCGGATAATTGATAATCGACGTAAGCAGTGTGGTATTCATGACGCAAGTATACAACATCCTTCGATTTTGATTATCCACTTTAAACTGCAGATTACTATTATAGAGGAATCTATTCATCTGATACCGGCCGCACTGGCTAGTAGATTCGGAATTCTTATCCCAAAACATATCTTGACTTTAGTAGTAGTAGTAGTAGTAGATGTGAATAGTGTTAAAATTCCTTTCTTAATCAGCAATCCATGTAAATTGTCCCTGTAAATAGTTACTCTGTTTCAAGTAAGCAAGTGTAGATATAGTTGTTTCGTAGCAATTGTAATAAGAAAATGATTCAGATCCATCCACAATGTCTTGATTTCTCTTTGAGAATATCTATCTCTTATGGCTTCCATCTCCTTATCATTAATAATTTACCTTTTTCCATCTTCTCGTAATTTCAATGAATCAACTCGTTAACTATCATCCTGGCTCAATCCTAGGGGCACTACGATTCTTAACAAATAGCATGCTTATCAACTGATAACTGCCGAAAACAATGCACTCCAGCTTCACGTATTAGGCTAGTAAGTTGGCTGATAGCTTGATTAAGTAAATTATAAGCATCATCTTTGTTGTTATCGCTATTAAGAAACTGTAAAGAACTGACAGATAACTGGTTAAGTTCAAAAGTATATTTATATCAAGCAACTTGGTTTGTCCCTAGAAATTTGTCAACAAGTTTATAATAAAAAGTAGGACAAGATAGTGACGAAGATTCACAGCATGGCTCCAAGATTTTACTTCATGTATGAAGCTGGTCCATTGATATAACTCAGAGAGATTGTGTTTTTTTATCTGCTTAATACAAGTCTTCAATCTATTGCCTTGCTTATCGAATCTCTCATTGCGCTCAACAAGAGGGCAACGGCATTTTGAGCAGAGAAAAAGGCCTCAGGAGTTAGGCGTTCAGTAAGCATTAGGCACGGACACATGTCTATTGAGGAAGTAAGGAAACCACAGCTAGATATATCTTAGATATTATTACTTTACCATTTGGTTACTTCGCTCTATCTAGTAGAGTATTTTAGATGATTCCACAACTGACAATTAAGTTGAACTAGAATACAGGTTGGATCGAAAAGGGAATAAGTGATGAAAGAGTGTTCCTTGATTTTCGGTCGATCTATAATCCTCAAGATAGGCTTAGGATCAAATCAAATAACGGTTTGATGAAGTCAAGGATTAATTAGCGTGGATGTTCGAGTTCGGATCAGATTATGCTTTTCTACGAGTTCATGATATATTTTAGTGTTGTTACTGAGATCGCACTAGCAAATTATTGCACGAGTGTGACAAGGGGTGTCTGCTATAATAATTTATATAGACTTATCAGGGGTATGCTAAGAAATGGCAAATTGGTAAAACAAATATTATATTTACATCCCAATTGGAAATTTTCCCTGTGGATCAATCGCATGATCAGCACAGATTCCTATCTGTATTAAGGAACGACTCTTTTGTCTGTGCTATGGGTTCGTTATGCACGGCATAACTTCACGTCGCGTGTTATTATTTTTTTTTGCATTTGCAGATTAGACGCGTCTGCGTCCAAGCCAATTTCCTTTTTCCAATCTTCCACAGCTTGCGCTATTGATGAGAAATTGGTGATTGTTGAGGTGTATGTGGTAGATTCATAGTTATAACATTCTCATCTTCTCAGTCCTTTGTCTTCTGTGTTAAAGCTCGTTTGACCACACAGCTGCTTGAATAACCATTAGATTTGCATAACTATCACACAAATATGTTTAGCACGATAATTTAAACCATTTGTCGGGGGATAAGTCCACAAGTGCTTGGGCGCTAAAGCTAGCACCCTGCGAGATCCCTGAAACGAAATTAGCCCCAGTAAAGGCAGGGGAACGATTTTTCTCGCAGAGATATATACTACAATCAGTCAACACTCGCATAACTCATGAAACTTGGCTGAACCGACTAGATTCAGTACTACAGTCACCTCAGATAACTCAGTTTACCGGCTCAAGCTAGATTACGTGGTAACATAAGTTATCTGAGGGTTGACTGCAATGGATCAATCCATTCGCGCCTGGTGTACGCTTGTTCGTCACGTTACTCGGATTCAGACACGTGTGTTCCCGCTATTGTTGGAGTGTTGGCTTGGGCTTGATACTGAGGCAGCGTAATATCATTCAAATCTGCCTTTCGGAGTATTTTTCGGGCCGGACTATCTTCTTTAAAAGTATTACCATTGGATTACCATTTGTGTTGTGTTAGCCGGGTAAGATGTCACCTGGCATGGCTAAACCCCGGTGAACCGCCAGACTCGGCCACTTGCCTTTGAGAAACACCTGCCTAATTCATTCTTATAATTGTTCCGCGCCCATACGGTGAAGTATTCTCATTTCTTACATTTTTATTTGGTGTATGAGCCGCAATGACTACAGTACTACGTGTTTCTGGCATGTATAATCAATCGATAGATTAAAAGTAGGGTCACTTTCGGAATTCACGCGACGCGATCACAAAGGCCCTGGCTTATTAGCGCAAACTGTTGTAAGATTTGTGATGAAATCAGGAGGCAGGACAGTTGGTACAGGCTTCTGGACAGACAGTTTAGTGGATCCACTGTGAAATATATGCTTTCTTGGTTCTCTAGTTGATGAGCTTTTAGTTCATATGAGCACGGAAATCCGTAAGTCCGGAGATAAAAAAGTGCCCGCAATCGAATGTCTTGATTTCGTGGTAATTCTAAGCTCCGTGAGTGAGTAAAAACGACTGTGCAGGCAGTCTCGTCTGCCATGGATGACCTCCAATTCATGGATTTTATAGTCTCAGATTCTCAATCGCAGCCGCCTTCAGCTTTACCCGGCTCTGTAGAGATTCCGCTCTACAAATATTGATAGAGAAGCTGAGTTGTCTGTAGGTATGTTCCACTCCACTGTCCATTCCATGGCTTACATGGAAGCATGCCAACTGTAAATGAGGTACTGATACAGCTAACCCTCGGATATCTTAAGTTGCCGGTTCAAGCTAAAAAACCAAAGTATATGGATTACCCCACAATTGGGTGGGTTACTACAGTAACAACCGTCTTGGGAAAAAAAAAAACAGCAGCCACATCTAAACCACGCTTTTGTTACTCTATACATTATGATCCAATCTAGATTACTAATGGTAAGAGAACAGCTACACTCAAGCAAATTATTGTAAATCCTATGCAAAAGCATTACGATGTAGTGGCTTGGGCAAAGCAACAGTACGGGTAGACAGCTTCTGCTGTCATAAAAAAACCCTTCACTCGAATATTTTTATTTTAATAAATCTGGCAAAATTATACAAGGATCCGAGGATTGACTGTAGTTAGCTACCCGAACTGCTAGAAGCTAAATTAATTTACAGCTAAAAATTGTGCATGGATATGCATTTTATCCGCCCGAGCAGGCTCTAGTCAGATCCTGGAAATTGTCCATTTTTCTTTGCTGTAGTTGTTTTTTTCTCGGAAAATGTTTGACCTTAAGAAAAAAGCTATAAAACTTATATCTATCTCCATTCTTGGCTGCTGTCACTTGCATAAGCTGAAGATAGGGTTGACTTAAGGAACAGTAATTTATTGAAGTAGACTTCAATAAGAGGCCATATATCCATAGGGCGCTCGCTAAAATGTACAGAGTATAATCATGTAATCTTGTGAAATGTTGAACCATGTCTCCTTTTTTTATATTCAGGTATTCAAGTTTTTTGTTTCGTCTAATCACTTTGTTTACAGTCACGGGGTCTTGTTTTGGGATGTAATCCATGCATTATTGAAACAGAGTTAGCGTTCTAACGTCGCTCTGCAATAGGGATTGTTTTCGGATAGTGGAAAGGTGGAAGAAATTGTATTAGACGTAATAAAAAAATAATGATTTATAGAAAGGGATCGTACCTTTGCTAGAGAATTATATACAAAACAATTTTTGAATTCATCTTAGTAAATACAAATCTCATTTTTCCTTAAAGTAAGCTAAATCTAGCTAGAAATTGTATTTTTTTCCGCCGGATATTATTACGGATTTTGTGCACTCAATTAGAGCCGGCAAGCGCTGGATAATATTGTTGTTCCGTATGTAACTCACAGTGAGTTTTTCAATTTGGTATCTTACATACGAACTCCGTCACTCGCATCGTCATGGTCAGAAACTTGTCACCAAAGGACAAGTATATCCTCTCGTTTGGACTTATAAGGATGACCCCCCGGACAAGGCTCGGATTATACGTATATACATATTGTTGGTTTTTACAATAAACGCGTCAATTATTAAAGACGCGTCTACCAGTCACGCAGGACTAACCGAGAAGCGACATAATCCTAACACTCCCCCTAATAATAATTCTTAGAATATCCAGATATTATGCTCCGGCTTAAGTATGAACCTTTACCCATGTTTATTACAAAAATAAAAAGAGCATGGATCAAAGTTAATACTTGTACCGGAGAACCGGAGTACTATTGCCCGAGGAATAACCAGACAACTGCCATACAAAGCCAATTATTATCTTAAAACTATACAGCTTATATTCGTTCTCATTGATCGCGGGAAACAGATTACCCAAACGGTATGTAAGTAAAGTGCCTTATCTTTTGTAATATTATTTGGAGGTAAACATAGATAGTATCGAGTACCCTTATCATTACTAAATGGTGAGATATATTTGCTAAGATATGATCTTAGATGGGTAAATGCATCTCTTATGACCCTGCACTATGCATCTATTAGTCGGGACATAGGTAAGCTTTTCCAACCACAGCACGACTCTCCTCAGTAGTCGATGCGTGTGTTATGACCTCGCGTGACTTAAACATAGCAGTTCAAGCGATGGATATACAAGAAAAAGGAACTTAATGCCAACCATTGATAACATATCTCCAAAATGGGCAATGCTATTACTTCCACCATTTTATAGCTTGATTTCCAAACAGTGTGGCAGCATCCGATACCTTGGTCGGGGTTTATCCCAACGGCTTTTGACAATTCTCATGCCTCCCCTTGAGGATAGGCTAGGGGATAGTTAATGCAAGTGCGAGGGGTGTTTGGATGGTTTCAATCTCGTTGACGATCTCTAATGTACCCTTATCCCTGCCCATAGTTTGTGCGCGAGGATCGACACATTTTGTATAAACATTTCACCAAGTCAGTTGGTCGCATGGAAAAAATTTCCTGACGATTGACAGCATCAAGGATACACAATTAATATGTGCTCCTGATTACTATTCAACTTAATTGAAGCTGAATCACCACTCGGTACGATACCATCCCGAATAATGTTGAGTGCAAATTAAATAACAGAGCTGCTGTCAAGCATACCTAAAGGCCGCTTCCGAGGAATTTGGTCCCGCGGAGGTCATCATGTTAAATCCTGGAAACCTTGACAAGAATGGCAAGTTAATAGCCTTGGAAGGGGAGTGTGAAATCATTTCGACGCATATACGTTTGTTGCCACCTTCACACAAGATCTTGGTTTTTCCATCATCACAGGATTGCACTACCAAAGAGAATGACCCAGAAAATTTTGATCCTAAAGCATTTATCCAAGATGTTCATGCAGCATTCACAGAACGACTGAATGTAGCGAACACGTTTCTTCAGGCTAGTGAGCCAGAACACCCGAGACTAGTCTTCATGAATGGCGGCTCTATACGAGCACGTACTATTTGTATTGACGGTATTTGCAAGAACTTAACAGCGGGGGATATCAAAGCTGCAGAAACCATATTCAATGACTTGATTAAAGGTGGCCTAAATGGATTAATAAAAAGCGAAGAAAACAATCCGAATCAGAGCTCCTCCAAGCAAAAACCATCTGACCAGGACCCGAATGACAAAATAGCCGAAAATTTCGTCACTGATGATCAAAAAGAAGCCGACAAAGACAAAGATGATACGACGAAATTTACTCCTCAAATAAATGGAAATGGACCAGAGATGCTAAGCTTGGATAAGATGTATCTAAATGAAGAAGTCTCTCATGTTGTTGGTGATTGCCTGTCGCCGGGATCAATAGGCTCGAAGCACGAGCCTTCAAAAACTGATGAGGCAACTAAAATTCAAATTCCATATCGATTTGATAATAAAAATGTTCAAACAGAGAAATCGATTTCAATTGATGAGGATAAGTTTGTAAAAACCACTTTCACTTTGAGATCAAAGGAACCTATATCTTCAAAAGATCAGGCTCCTATAAGTTCTCCAATATATTTGACTCCTACGATAACCACCCCTTCAGTTCCAGGGGCGTATCTACAAGATTTAAAATATGATTCGAGAAGAAGCTCATACACATTAGACATGAAAATCAATGATTTATCATTCCCATCAACTCCAACAACTGTGGAGAGGATGCCATTTACCCCCCCAAAAATTGATGACGAAACACCTATGCCAGAGCGACCTCACTCAGCTATCGAAATTCACGAACTCAGTGATTATGCACGAACTTCATTACCTTCAGGGTCAGATCCACATCAAAAAAAGCGTCTTCACTTTCTTGGGGAGCTCAACGCTAGCAATTTTAACAGTTTTTCGTCAATCTCTTCTCAAACCGATAATAAATCATCACAATTGATGAATTCTCAAGGCTCAAGCTCTTCCCTGCATAAATTAGCAAAGGAGAATCGCGCTTATGTGGATAAGGGTTGCAATACTGAGGACTCTTATGATGAAATACGCGAGGTTGATGCCGAACTATATGTACCTATGTTTGAAGTCGTAGAAGATTTCATCATTCACTTCGCTGACAGTGAAACAAGCTCTGTTTTCAATAACGTGTTACGTTCATGTGAAGGTGGTAAGTTTCCAAATCATCGGCCCATTTCATGGTGTGAGAACCTTACATCAAGTAAACGATACAGCGGAGTTTTACCAAGGCCGAAAACTAGCTATCCAAGAGAAGGCACATTTTCTATGCAGAAAAACATGATGCATACCAATTATTCAACAGTATTTGAATCAAAATCTGTTAAAAGTGAATTTTTTGAAGATCGCCATGATCTGCCTCCAACACCCGCTACAACGCCACCTAAGATAAGTGAGACTGCTAACGTATCAAGAACAAAAGTTCTGACGTTCTCTGCTGCTAATTCAAGCAATCTTATAAGTGCACATAACTGCTTTCGTAGGCTGCTAAGCAGTCATCTAATAGCTGGAATTAATGGGTATAGTCAGTATTATCAGCCTGTTCCAGCACCAGTAGATAGAATTTGGAAACCAGTGTTTGGCAACTGGAATATATCTGAATGTGTCCTAAAAAAAACAACTATCGATCAAATTATCGCTCTTGGATCTGCAAGTAACGTAGAGAATGATTTTAATTCACAAATAATTGGTTTAGTAGAACGTTTGGGGACAAAGGGAAGTGGTGAAAGCCGAAGTGATAAGATTGATATTAGGTAAAGTTATAAAACTTCATTTCAAGGATTTGACTAATGATGCAGTTATTTAATTTCAAACGCAATGCAGAACCTGAATGCCTTAACTTTCAAAAAACAAATTACTGACCCGCAACCTAATCCTTCAGTTATTGCCTCTCTACTGGTACCTCAGCTCGAATCCTACTTTGCCTGTCATTCATCGACTCAGGTTCTGGTTCTTCAATTTTCATCATCCCAATTGCCCATTATATTTGCACTTCGAGAAATTCTTGGAAATAATCTCTTTAAAGTTGCAGGCATATCTTCAGCTTCGAGTACTACCTCGTCACAATATTCGCCATCACCTGTGTCACCAAATACATTCTCAAATGAGACCGTACTCTCTGGCAATGGAAATAAGACTTTCTCGAAATATGGCAATAAATTTAGCTCAAATCAAACATCAGATTATTTTGTGCCTCCTTCACCATCTACTGTCTCAAATCTTGAAGTTGAAGAGATCTTCTCTGGGGCTGACTTCATTCTTTCGAACTCAGCATCAAACGAAGAGATCACAAGATTTATATCTGATATTAGACAGATTCTAGTGGAAAAGTCAAGTTTCTATTTACCGGAACCAGAGCCTGAGCCACGAACGATAGTTCAAGTGGTTGAAAAATACATTACAGCACCTCCTCTTCCTGTCACAAGACCCCCGTCTCAACATCGTTCTTCAATCATAGAAGGAAGTGTTCAAGATGGAACTTACAGATCTAACAGTAGACGCCAAAGTACCAAAAATGCACGCCATAGTAGTAATGGGATTCACACACCACTTTCGGAATTTATTGCTAAACGCAATTATGCTGCGTCTATAGCATCATCGCGTAGGACCTGTGCTTCTAGCATCAGTGAGCTAGAAGGATGGGAGAATTTCGAAATTGGAGATGAAGAAAGCGATTTTGATGAATACGACCGCATGATTCTAGGCAGTAAAATGACTGCGCTGATTTTAGGAAAACAATTTTTTAATGGTGGTAATCAAATCGAAATTTCTCGGCAGGGCGTGGCTAGTAAAAGAAAAGCATTGAAGTGGTTAGGCTTGGCATGAATTTTGCCTAGGCGTCATTCTTTTTTTTTTTTTTTAAAAATATTTTGAGTACGGACCGACGTCCTCACGTCATTTTTTCATTTGTAGTTACACCTCAATCTTTTGGTACTCATTTCATTAGGATTTTCGTTTACTATGTTTTGAACTTACCTGGCGTCAGTCTAGCGTAACAGTTTTACTTTGGGTCCTTTCAGTTTAGGGTGCCATTTATCTTAAGGGTTGATGGAATGCATCCCAAAAAAAAGTGAGGATATTATGTTTTATAAAAGCGTTCATGTTGGCTTTTTAGGCATTACTCACTGATAGTGATTAATCACAAGTATTTTCATTGTAGTTTTTATGCTGTCTAGAATACGGCTTAGGTGCAGTATACGGATTAAAGTTAGGTAGTTTAGCTCGGGGCAAGGGGGTAGATAATGTAATATAACAAGTTTTGTAATTACTATTATATTGATTACTTATCAAAATTTCTCCAACAACATTAAATAGTGAATGACAACAATTAGAATTTGGTGTTAAGCTTCAAAGTCTTGATAATGGAAATAGGTTGTTATTGTTGTGGTTTTGCTGATTAATGCTCGCGTGGAAAATTTCAATTCCTGAACTCTTTCAGTTCTATCCAACTGTTTGTGATGAATTTCAACTCTGACCGGTCCTAATGAGCTATATATATATAGGCTGCTGCATACACTTCTGTCACGGGAAGCCTGTTAATAGAGCCTCAAAAAGTCGGGTGCATTACGGCTCTGATTGGGCGAGACTATAGTTTCCACTTTTACTTTGTCGAAGATGTAGTCTAGTTTTACGAGTGTGCTTAGATACCAAGTCTTTCACAATTGATTTCAAACACAAGTAACGTGCATCTTATCAGGACATCATCTCTTCCGCCGACCAGCTGTTTGTTATTGATAGGGCATACTTGGATTCTTCTGTCTGAATCTTTTGTCTAGCTACAGATCTACGCGATTCAGCGGTTGGAGCTGACAACGCTATTCAGTCATAAGCGAACGATACGAAGCTTTTCATCAATTTTTTTAATATATATATATATTAATTATCAATCAGTCTATGGTTTATGTCCGTTGGAGAGCTAAATTCATGCAGCAGTGGCTCCATGATAACGACCAGTGGCGGTGGGCTTAATTACTGTTACAAGAGAAAAAGGCTGTGGGGGTGATGAGAGCTTTACAGATGATGTATAACTTACATTTGAACCAGACGACACTGATAATGAAGTCTAACTAGACGAGAGAACGAAGTTTTGGGGATAATTTCACTGTTCTAGTGTTTTATCAGCACTCAACTGATGCCACCAGATTTTCAGAGAAGCTTAGGAGGTCGCAAGCTTGTTGTGAGACTGAAGGAACTATGGTAGATGTCACGCGTAGGAAACGGCAGCAGGCAATGCCAAGGATTGGGAGGGATAGATGCATTCTAATTCATTATCTATGTTTCACCTCAAGTCAGTGTGCAAATTAACGTAGTTAACAAGCGGGACGTGATGACTAGAAGTTTAATGAACTTGTGATCGACGAAGGGCAATCAGTACATCAGAGCTCATTCATAAATTATTGGAGTTGTTCATGAAGTCACTCTGTTATATAATCACATTGTATTATCGAAAGCTGGTCTGTCTGTTTACTTAATGCTCAAGTACACGAAATACTGGTGCGTTTGCTTGTGCACAAGTGTATCTGGGAAACACCGTGATGTTTATCTATTAAGCAGAATAATACAGCTTTAGGTAATGTTATGCAATCCTGGTGCTGAAACCTACAAGCCTACAAGGGCTAATCTTAGATCGGGAACATCCATACCAATAATTACATAACTTATATATATGTGACTTTTGTGCAAATATGTGCTAGTTTGAGCATAATTCACCAGGATTAAAGGGACTGGGATATCCCTCGAGATATTCATTCCCTTACTAATTTTTTTTCCCCGTAAAAAAAAAAGGTCTTACATAAGATGCATGCTTTCTTTTCACTATTTTATTTTATTTCCCGATGTATCAAGTAACATTACTATTTTCTTTTCTTTTTGTTTCTCCTCCACCACCCCTAACTCCTCTTTTTTTTTTTTTTTTTTTTTTTTT
>QVIK01000154.1:0-80970 GCA_003957845.1 Oidium heveae | reverse complement strand
CGAATGACTTAGGATATGCTCCTCATAGAAAGAAATAAAATTACCATTACACATTAAATGCCCATTGCTTTACTTATGTAATCTGTGACAGATATGAAATTTGGAATATTGGTGGACAACTGCAGTCAGATCTACGATAAATTCTTGCTTGAAATTTTCTCATTAAATGTTTAGGGAGGACAATTTCAATAAATGTATCGTCAAGAGCAGACGCGATATTACTATTCTGGAGGGCTACCTCTTCGTTTCTGTTTGTAGCAGCTGAGGTTGTTTACAGTAAAATATTTGCCAACGGCCCCTTTCCGACCGACGAAGCGGTGTTGGATGTATGGAAAATGGAGGGAATAAGTGGAATTGAGAGTTATTTTTTTTTTTTTTTTTTTTTTTTTTTAAATTCAAATAACGTGTATGCAGCCTCTAGGCTATGACACAGTGACAGTGTTTATTTACATTTTAGATGATTCAACTTTTTCATTAGATACACTCATGCCTCAGATTCCATTTGTAGATGCCACTATGAAGTACAATCACTTTTTCTTCGCCATTGGTCAACCCTCAACCGTTAACATCCATCCAAGGAAACTACAAACCCTGGATTATCCAGACATGCCTCCACCATCCTGTAAATATCCACCGCGCGGAATGTGGTTAGGTCTGTTGGATTCGAACCAACCATCTCCCGTCTCAAGTGGGGTAGGTGCCCAGGCTACCCAGACTCTACTTAGGAGAAGGGCCCGGATGGCATACCACACTACCATCCGACCCAATTGAGAGTTAGTAAGGCATAGTTTATGAGATTAGGATCGATTTTCAGTTAATACACATATGTAAATATGGTATCGAATTGCAAGATATTTCACCTTTATCCGTCACATTCTATCCCTATCACTATATTCATTCCTAGCACTAACGAGAATTTGGTCCAATATTCAAACACCGAGGAATGTCTCTTATAAAAGAGACAGTTGCGGAATAGAGTTTATACATGGACAGTGAATCTCATGATCTACAACAGCGTTTAATCAGGTCAAGATTTCAATCCGCTTTTTATCGATTACCAACAAGATCGGTTCAGCTTCAGCTAAATTTCAATTTCAATATCGATATCAACCGAACAAATAAGACAATACTATTGTGAGTATTTTCAAAATATTCACAGAGGAAATAACAATGACTAATTTCACATACGTGGTTTATTACCGAGCTGCACACGCTCCAACAATTTCTGTTATTCCACAAATTAATTAAAAAATATCATCATAGATAAATTAAGAATATAGAGATTCATTGTTAGCAGGCAAATTAACAGCTAAAAGAAATGTGCGTTGATTTTGGTCTGTCTTTTTTTTGGAAAAGCAACAAATTCGCACAAATCGCTCGTCTCCTCCGTTTGAGCTCTTCTCTTGTAACGCATTTGACATTGTATATCTTTCTATACATCTCCTTAACCCAATCCTTCTTATGTATCTTCTTCGGTTGAGGATCTTACTTGACTAACATGGGTTTTTTAAGTACTTCAACTGTTGGTAGTACGGGGTGATGTTCACTTCTCTACGTGCTGGGACTTTGTTTTTTGACTTCTTGAAAGAATAGATGGTAGTTGGTCTAATCACCCAATTCATTAAAACCAGCAAATTATATAGTTCAGTCAATTAAATTAAAAATTTTATTTTCGAGCACTTATTTCTCTACGTTTTTAGCTAATGCCCTGACTGTCTGAAATATTGGATTTGACGAGTCTCCTTAGATGACCGTTTTAAAATACCATAAATTCTCACGTAACAATACAATTTATTTTATTTTGGTCGCCATAATACTCCTCTGAGCTATTATCCGGGAATATTTTAGATACACCATATTCTGACATAAAATAGTTGATAGAAAATCAAGACGTAAATAGATACCTTTTGCTCCGAATTTTCGGGTGCTGGTTACCTGAGAGTAAATATTCTGATGCATTGCGGTGGCAAAGTTGGGGTATACTAGGCTCTATTAACAAATGAAAACCCCTCTACGAAATTGATAGAATGGACCTTTTTTTTCAGGATCNCTGACATAAAATAGTTGATAGAAAATCAAGACGTAAATAGATACCTTTTGCTCCGAATTTTCGGGTGCTGGTTACCTGAGAGTAAATATTCTGATGCATTGCGGTGGCAAAGTTGGGGTATACTAGGCTCTATTAACAAATGAAAACCCCTCTACGAAATTGATAGAATGGACCTTTTTTTTCAGGATCTAAATACGATTTCATTGTCAAAATTCCCTAAATTTTTTTTTTTTTTTTTTTTTCCTTAAGTGAGGAGATAATGTGTTTCATAATTTTTATAGCATATCCTACCTTTTGGTACAAGAGCCCATTTATAAAGCCAGCGTTTGTTTGATTTTGAATTTTACACACAAACTCTAGCCTGAACGAGAATTGGCCATTTAAAAGGTAAACTAATATTAACTTATGTCCTTTTTAGATACATATATATATACATATACATGATGGATTCCTTACAAGTGCATTAAGCCCATAAGTTATCAAAGTATGTTACAATTAAAGAAAATCAACACGGTAGGTATCCAGCACAAGGATAAAAGACTTAGTCATTTGGTAGAAGTATCCGCAGCCTCCACGATTCGCATCCTCATTTCCAAAGCAGCATTTCGCCATTCTTCATCTGTTTTATCCCAAGCCTCTTCCGCCACCACACGAAACGCCGCGCCTCTTTCCACCAGCTGATCTCTACTAGTCCAAATATCCTCACTACTTGTGCCCGGTTGGCCGTATTTTTTGCGTTCCATTTGACGATAGTAGTCTTGAATTAATTTTTTTTTACTCGCTTCATCGTATGTTCGGATGCGCATACAAAGCCAGAATTTGCTCCAGTGTTCACTACATGACCTTGCCGTACCATATCGATATAGATGATTAAATGATCCACCCAATGAATTGCAGTAAAATGCACTATCGAATGCTTCACGACACGACATCTCCGTTGGAAGCAATTGCTCAGATATGGGTTTCCGCTGATCAGTAGTTGACCTGGCAGCACCATTTGCAGCCAGTTCTTTCATAGCTTGACTTGGTGCCGTTGCTGATGTATTTATCTGTTGATTTGTTTCATCTTTAGTAATAGATCTTTCTTTTGGAGTGTTGAAAAATAAAGCTTGGAATTCATTTTCTGCAACCTCATTATTTTCAGATGGTATTGAGGAGACTGATTGTGGTGATGATGACGGTTTTGTGATTGAAGAGCTCTTGGATACGTTTTCTTCGTTGTTATCTTTGTCGTGTCTCAAGTCATTATTTGATGTCCATATCCACCCCATTATTTCTTTTTTCGTTCCTCTTTTTCCAATGAAGCAAATTTAAAATGTGTGTAATTCCTTAATTATTTATTATTTTTGATCACTTATTAAAATGGATTTTTAACAATAAAACATTACATCGTACTAAACCTCATAAAAACCCCGTTCATCTTCCCTCTGAAGCGTCTCAATTCGCCTCCCTACCTTTCATTTACTCAAAGCTAGTAGATATAACCACTATGAAAATCTTATTAAGTATAGCTACGAGGAGATCCGATTTATATTTGTCACAACTCGTCTCTCTAGTAAAACCTTCATTACAAAAAATATCTACCCATCTATACAAATTTAAACTACAAAAGAAATATTTCTTAAATATTCAATTGAAATAGTAATGTCAGACAATTTAGGTTTTAACTAATAATTCTGCGTTAGTATATGATAATTTCAGCTCACAAGTACAGTTGGATATTGGAGGTCCTCTATCTTTCGCTAGCTTTTTTTTGCGATATATTTGAGAAGCAACCGGAATCAAAAATGCCCCATAAACTTAACTCAATCCGTCTATTCTTTGAAAGAATGAACGACATATCCAGCGACAAGCCAAAAGTGGATTCCTTTCACGATAGAGCATTCATACGAGCGAGATGAGATTGGTGAAGTTGCCATAATTAAAAGAGCTCTAAAGGCACTAGAATTCAATTGACTTTGAAGAAGGTCTAAAAATTACAAAGGCTACGCACAAGAGGCGAAAAATAGATGGAAATATGTTGAGGGATGTAGTGGAGGCTGGGATAAAGAGAAATTCAGGCGGAGGCGAATTAAGCGCAGAGCGTTTTCGAAGGATTAACTTCGAGAATGCGAAGGCATTGAAAACCTTTTGAATTGGAAAGAAATATCCAAGTTTAAGAAAAAAAAAAAAAAATGGATATCACCCATCAACTAGGAGCGGATTTAGACTTGCAATACTCAAAAGCCCGGCCTGAATTTTTGACTTCTCGTTTTTGTCCACGGGGCCACTGAAGAAGAGATCGAGGTGCGTATGAAGGCATTCAAAGAAAATAGCTGTTAATGTAGGCATTCATATTTTAAACTTGATAATCACTTTTGCTGATAAGTTTAGTTTTTCTTATTTAGCCTTATTACTTATGATTGTCTCACCTAATGCATGGAATTGACAAATGCAATAATAGTCATGAAATATTTTGCATTATTGCCCACAATTTTAAAACTGCAAACAGAGTTTGCAGATTCCGGAAAAGGATGTTTTGGACACCAAATTTCTGGGCATGAACCTATATAAAATGCTTTAATAGAGGAAGAGTTTAGGAAACTTCAGAGAAGCTATCAAATATTTAGCCAATCAAAAAATCTTATTTTGATAGAAATATTATGATTAGTTTTAGTTTCTCGTTAATAGAAGTACCACTGTTGCGCAACGTAGAATGGATCCTGCGGGGATATATACAATTTTGCGGAACCTGAGATGAATTATTTCTATTCCTGTAATTTTATTCATTGAAAAACATATAGGTTCAAAAAGGATCAAAAATAAAAAGTGGTAAGGGATTAAAAGCAGTCGTAGATTTCGTATTTCATTTTTTTACCAGCCATGTTTAACTGACATAATCCTTTATTAATAACTCCTCTTCTTCCCAATAATGTAACTGTTATACTATCACGAACGCAGAAATGATTTAACTTAGGGATCTCTTATTACGCCTTGCCAAATAATCACTAGCCATTTTGTCTCAACACCAATAAATTTTTACTCCAAGAAGAATAGAGACCAACTGCTACTATTGAAAAAAAAAAGAAAACGCCATCATTATTTATTGCTGTTACATATCTACATGGTGCGGTATTCCGCTTTGTTGAGCTGCCTGAGCTGCCTGAACTGCCGCAAACTGCTGTCTTCTTCTTGCATTTATATAATGTTGTCGTGCTGCATTTTGCGCCCGTGCCCTTAATTGTCTATCTATATCGTCACTAATTATAGCATTAGGATTTTGCGAAGCAATAGAGTTTTTTTGAGCTTGATAATATCGCTGAGCATATGCCATAATCTCATTTTGGGCTGCTTGTGATATGACATCCTGTTGATGAAACTGACCTGCCTGCTGAGCCGCAATTTGTTGAGCATGTGCTTGACGCATCATTTGCTGTTGTTGGAGATGTTGTAGTTGTTGAGGGCTTAAAGAAATTTGTGGTGGTATGTTATTCATTCCGTTCATTCCATTCATGCTATCCATACTACCTATACCATTTATTCCATTCGCGGTACCCGCAAAGTTCTGATTCATTCCTTGAGGCATAACACCTTGTGATGCTTGTCGTGCCATTGCTGCCATCTGTGTTGAAAAGCCTTGCATTGACTGTTGCGGAAGACCTTGCTGTTGTTGCTGTTGCTGTTGATTGGGAATAATTTGCTGAGCTTGCATAATACCCCCAATTCCCTGTGCAGCAGCAGTTTGCTGCTGCTGCCGCATAATCTGATTTAGTCTTTGTTGTTGAAATGCCTGTGCTTGAATTGCATTGTTTGTAATATGTTGACCGTTCATAGCTTGAGCCTTAGCCGCGTGAGATACTTGTGCTATATGTCTTTGAAGAGGACTTGCTTGACTTATTCTTGGTGTCTGAGAGGCTGAAAGATTAATTGGAGTTGATTGTGCTATGTTAGAGGCCGATAAACGAGGAGTACCAGCAAAACTCTGTTGACTTCTTTGTGCGGTCATTCCATGAGACGTTGGTGCTATAATCGACTGATGATTTTGATGGACAGCAGATCCTAGACGCGGGCTACTGCCTATACTTGATGTAGAGTTCTGCATAGGAACGGCATTTAAAGATTGAATGGGTGGCGAGGAGACACTTTGTGGTGTCCGTGTCCGGATAACCGGAGAAGAAGCTGGAGCGTGAGAGATTTGTTGTTGAAAGCGTTGGGGTTGTGCAGATATTTTGTTTGAAGATACAACATTTTGGGGATGAGCATGTTGCGGCTGAGTCTGTTGTAACTGAGAGTTTTGTATTTGTGTTTGTTGCGAATCAGAATTTTGTGATTGGGGATGTTGTGATTGAGGAGGTTGTGATGGAGGAGGTTGTGATGGAGGAGGTTGTGATTGAGGAGGTTGTGATTGAGGATGTTGTGATTGTGGAGGTTGTGATTGTGGAGGTTGTGATTGAGAAGGTTGTGATTGAGGATGCTGTGATTGAGGATGTAGAGATTGAGATTGAGGATGAGATTGAGAATTCTGTGATTGAGGGTGTTGCGACTGGGGAAGTCTTGATTGGGAATGTTGTAATTGCAACTGATGTTGATGTTGGTGCCCCTGATTCAACTTCTGGTCTGAGCGAGCTTGGTCTGCTAGAGTTTGCCGATTTCGATTGTTTTCTGCTTGAAGCTGAGCTTGAGCCTGAGCCTGAGCCTGAGCCTGAGCCTGAGCCTGAGCCTGAGCCTGAGCCTGAGCCTGAGCCTGAGCCTGAGCCTGAGCCTGAGCCTGAGCTTGTTTGCTCAGTACTGCAAGTTTTCTGTCCTGTTCAACACGCTTTCCTGCATCGTCCCTGAGCTTATTTTTCTCTTGTTCTAATCCTCGTCGTTTCTCATTCTCTATAGTTTTTGTCTTTTCAAGTCTCTTATTCTCCTCATATTGAGATCGGAGAGACTCTATTAATTTAAATCTTTCAAATCGAGCTTCAAATAGAACTCCTCCTGATTGAATATTGACACTTGATGAGGCCATTACACTAGGTCCTGCTGTAACATTTGATGAGAGCCGTTCATCTAGCAATAACATGTAACGTTCTTGCTCTGCAGCAAAAGCTTCATCGGCAGCCATCTCTGCAACAGTTCTTTTACGAATCTTAGGAGCTGGCGGTTCTTCTTCATACATTGGATGTGCTAAGGATTCTAAGAGAGCAGCTGATTCGAATCCGCAACTAACTGGCTCAAGATAGAGAGGAGCAGTTGTCGCTAGATTTATTTGAGCCTCAATTTTGTAAATATCGTTGCTATTCAAGAGCACCTTTGATTTTTTTACACGCTTTGCAGGAGGAGGCATACTTGTTTGAGGAGTTGATGGTAGCGCTAACAAGGGAGTTGATGGTATGCTTAGTGAAGTTGTTCCATTTGTTTCTATTTGACTATTTGACTTCCCATCCACAAACAAAGTCTCAGCAACCTTGACTGCGAGATTTGCAAATTTGCTTAGACGAGTAGGATGAAGAACTACAGTTGAGACTTTTGGTTTTTGGGGACTTGAGTTTATGATACTAGAATTTTCTTTATCTGGTATCACATCATTATCGGTTTTAGATTTTTCTGGAACTTTTTTGGGCTTTTTGAGCAGAGGGTTCTGTGACTGATGTGGTATATAAGGAGATGGCGTACAGTATTGGCTATAGTTATGAATAGAAAATAGCACTTGCTTTGGCTCTGGTGATTTAGCTCGTTCTGTTGGCTGAGATGAAGCAATTGATTTGTGATCATGTACTTGGACTATCAAGCAATCTTCATAGTATGGTATATCTCCAAAGTACTCAACTAGGTCATGAGGAATCGTTCGCTGTCTGAGATGTTCTATCATAATTCTCATCGGTGATTGATAAGGAAAATGACCCTCTTGATTATCAAAACGAAAATGTGTAGGGTGGAGATGAATCACCAGCGAAGGAATGTTATTGCGATACTTTTTCAGTATGTATTCGTCAGATTTGACTGGCGAAGTTAGCATGGGTTATCAGCCTTTCTTAGCCCAAAGCATCATACTGTATGGCGGCGGGTCATTCGACATGAGTATAACCGACTCTTCCATTGAGCATCCAGAGCGTAGTCCAACACTGTTTTTCCTTGAGCTTCGACCAAATAACTGATGAGGCGCATCTCGCCGGCGGCTTGCAGAGCGTATAGAAGGGCTACCATTTCCTGGATTATTGCTTCCTGCAGAGTTTAATGCTGGCTTTGCGCTAGAAGAGATACGATTGGCAGAGGTTAAAGGAGACGTTGAGGGAGTGGATGACTGTATGCCATTTGTCTGTATATTGGAAGGTACTAGGCGTTTTATTTTAGAGGTGATCGGTTGCGTGCCAGTGGCCAAAGGCGCCATTGTGGATTATGCTGGCGCAGACAATAGAAGAGCAGTAATTATATCTTCCATCGAATAAATTTATTTGACCCCATCAAA
Organism: Oidium heveae; assembly: GCA_003957845.1. Taxonomy (NCBI): domain Eukaryota; kingdom Fungi; phylum Ascomycota; class Leotiomycetes; order Helotiales; family Erysiphaceae; genus Oidium; species Oidium heveae. The sequence continues at coordinate 72,490 of QVIK01000154.1, read as the reverse complement.
AATGATCGGGAGTTAAGAAAATATATATATTCTACTTACTTAACAAATGAATGTATAGAATTTCGAATAATTAATTACTCCTTTCGACAATCCAGAAGGGATTAGTGATGAAGTTACCATATCTACTTTGGGTTGGGTTGATTTGAACAAAAATCCCAGCACTAACTGAGTGTCAGCAGAATGGGCAGGGGTCTTGTCCATTCAAGTATCGCGCGCACTCTTTTGTAAATTATAAACATATTAATGCTTTACAGTGCTTGATTTTGAGTAGCTAATTCCACTACCAACTTTTATATGGTCATTCTATATTCTATAGTGATGGAAAGATTACAGTTCTTGTCCTTCTCAGAATTGTTACGGTGTTGACGCCGCATCTATGAAGTTTATGCCTAGATAGATGCCTTAGGCTCTTAATCTTATAGATGTAGACATGTGTTCATGGCTTTCAGAATAATGATACCTAAGAATCATACGATTACTTTATAAGGCAAAATTATTATATTTAAACCGCTAAATTATATCTTCATATATGAGAATTAATTGGTAGCTAGAAAAATCTCATCAATGCCAAAACGTCACAGAACAAATTTTACACACTCAAAACTCATCTTGCAGGTTGGCCATTCCTACCTTCTGGCCAGCTAAGTAAAAAGTACCTTCATAGTTCAACATCTCTATGATAATTACAATGTGACTTAAAATAAACAATTACCAAACTATTACTTAATTAGCGATCGACAGTTTAAAAAATGACACTTTTACATATTATAGGGCTGTTGCTGCTGCTGCTTATGGAATGCCATATCACCATCTGGCATTGATATTCCAACACCAACTCCAAGTAACTTGTACTATGTGTATAAAGTTCAGTGGTTAATTTCAATTAGAATGCAAGCACTTTAGAAAAATATCTACTAATGCAGAGGAGAAAAAGGTCGGTAGAACAACTAAAGAACCCATTGTAACGTGGAGCTGAAGGTTAAGGCTTCGCACATTGATATCCATACAACCCACGAAGCTTTAGATTTCATGAACAAAATAATCTCAACGTAAACGCCTTCTTAGGTACACCAGAATCATCTTTCTACTAGATTCCCAGAAGCTCAACCACTATTCAGTATTAAGTCTACCATCAATGACAACAGGAAAGTAGAGAAGACTGGCGGTGTCATAGTGACCTTTTCATACTTGTAACTTGCCTTTTCTAAGAATTAGGCAATAAATTAGAGCATATAATCTTCACTTTAGTCAATATATGAGTCCTAGGAATAGATGAAACTGGCTCCATCACCTCTCTTGCGCAGACAGCTAAAGAGTCAGCAATGAACCCTACTTCGGAATAAATGGTGCTGGCATGAAATTATTCGTTGTATTTGCTGAGCCTAAAAGGATAGGAATTCCTCTTGCATATTTGTCAATAGGAAAATATGTGTCTAATGGATCTGTAGGATCATTTGCTATAAGGGAAATTTTAACCCAACTTATGGGACAGGTCTATTTCTCAGTATTTGCACCGTCATTTTTGGGAGTGTAAAAAGACATAACACACTCAAGCGTGAGTGAATAGATATGGACTCCAGTCAAACTCCAACTTCGCTGTTGGCACGGGAAACGCGCCATATGGTCAAAGCTGAAGGATCCCAATAGCTCCAATACACATAGAAAATAGTTTTCCGAAAATGGCATAGATTTATCTTTAGTCTCGAAGTTTACTGAGGTTCCCTTGATCCAAAACGTAATGGGTATCAACAAAGGCAGGCTTTAATTAACAGGTTTGAGGCAATTTTTTCAGTAAAAGTACTTAAGAGTATCGCAGGACTAGATACTGTAATTGTGAATCAAAGAATATCAAATTTACTAGCAGCGGCTAGATAGAGCCAAGTATTGAAGATCCAGAGACTGAATTAGAAATCTTTAGATGCCATTTCAATTGCCATATTCTCATTCTAGACTAAAGTGGCAATCATAGATATCCAGAACTTATTCATCCAGTGTGGCTATGGAAATTATACGTGGTCGGTCCCTCAACTATGTTAGACTCTGGGCATATCTAGATCTCAATTGTTATAGATCCTAACGTTGAAAGTTATGGACTAGCTCTCATGATTCAACTGAGATACCAGTGCCAAAGACTAAAATGATTGAGGAATCTCACTGGCGTTGGATAAAACACGATCTCCTAAAACACAACAATTGACCTCGTATTGACATAGTTATTTGAATATTTACGACTCTATTGATTCCTTGGGAAATAAATCTTGTGAATAACATCCAAACTAGTGATTTTAGATTGAGGACTAAGAGCTGGCGAAAAGACACCGGGCACGAATAGAAGCAATATCTAAGCAGGGGACTAGTTTGCAAAGTATTCTTTAGTATCATACGAATGCCGCTGTATGGATATGTGGGTATGAGAAATTTCTGTTGGGTCGTTTTGCATTATGCGAACATATAATCAATTGCTATGAGAGAATTGGAGATTTCGGTTCTCTTTTTTTTAGAATATCTTAGTTACAATCTTGTGGATTATATTTAATTTTTAAACATCATGTTTTAGTTATTATGTCCTCTTGCTCTTAAATTTGACATATGTTTAACAAAAGTGAATAGTCATAAGTAAGTTTGGAGGCTTGCTAGGGAGATGGTTAAACTGACGTTATTAAAAGAGTAGTAAATTATCCCGCCAATAAGATTTCCGTACCGTGCCTATACTTACACCAGACGTCCAGATTAACCGGGTACCCCGCAAAATACCATTAAAACCACCTCAAATGTCTACAATAGCCGATATTACGAAATTTCACACCTGTCAAGAAGGGAGACTTTATTAAGTAGTTCTGGTCTACCTAAATATCCTCATCTATTGAGGAGACTATTAAGAAAAAAGCTTCGAAACGTGTAGCATCTGGATTATGATTGCCAGCCCAATAATGAAAAAGTTCTCTAAACAAATATATATCAGATAACGAGTAAAGCTCTTGATCATGCTTACCTCAGATTGATTGGATCCTTATAGAACGCCTGGCTTAGGCTGTGGTTAAGAATGCCTATGATAAGAAAAGTCAGAAGCTCAGTCACTTTTTGTATCCACTCTCTACTCAAAACAAGCTATTGCTCCATGAGCACGCTGACCTAGAGCAGCTCTCAAACAACCCCCCCCCCCAAAAAGGAGAAGAATAAGAAGCATAGCAAAGCTGTAGATTTTAAAAATAGTAAGTAAGCTAACGGGGGCTTAGAGCTCTACTCTCCTTCTGCTATATAGGTGGCTAGAGATTCAGCAGAGAGAAGAGGAGAGAGAAGAGGAAAGCATTCCTAAAAGTTACGCGAGAAGAAGGAAAAGAAAGAAGTACTTCTACTCAAGCAACTAGAAAACGGGAAGAAGCGTAAGGAACAAGAAAGAGCGAAGGTCGTAAGGGAGAAGGAGATTGCAGAGGAGGCAGCTTAAATGGCAGCGCAAAACACCAAACCATATGCTTTCAAGTCTCACACTACCAAACAAAAAGCCTCAGAAGCTTCGACATTAAGTAATAAGCGCTAGAAATAGGTATGTGGTGGTGTAGCTCTCCTACTTATTTAGCGTTTACTATCTACGAAAAAACCACCTTCTGTTGATCTCATACACACTTCCCGAAGAGTGAAGGACGCACCGAATATCCTAGAAAATAATAGCGTCTCGGGGTGTTTTACATTACGATTTACATGCCTGATGGTAGAGCTGCACTTTAGCTTCCTCGAAGTAAATTTCTGTGCTAGTTATTACTAATACCAAGTTCAATTCAAATACATTTTTTTTTTAAAAAAAACTTATTTCTTTCTCCTATCTGATCAGCCGTAGAGGCTGGTACCCCTCTTTCTATTCCTAGCAACCAGTCAACTGAATCCTTAATCAAACGTTTCCCAGCGGCTTTTTGTACTTTGCGTCGTATGATCCCGCAGAAAAAGAAGTGGTCGTGAATTTTCGGCAATCTACATTCATATTAATCGAAACTAAAATGATGAAAGCGGACATGATATTTCTTGAAATTTGCATGGCCTGATCTTGCTACTATTAGTTTCCAGGGCATGCTCCTGGCGATTTTAAGTCCAAGAGGATTAAATCGGAAAGCAAACCCTAGTCTTCTGTAGCTTAGAGGCGCGTGTTTATCTCACCAATCTTTAGAATACTTCTGTAGTTTTGTTGCTATATTATTACTGGCAACATACTCGAGATATTTAAATAGGCTCCTTTCATCCCTTCTGAATAAGAAAGTAAATATTTCAAGTATCAAGGAAGCTGCAGTCCCAGAAGCTTATTCTTCAAAAGCTTTTTTGTCTAATTCCACACTACGCACAAAATTGGGCCTTCGTATGGACGAGACTATCGAATATGACTCTACACTATTCTTCAACGAGTGAGAAAGTCTCACGGCTACAGTACAGTCTTATGACTGATGAACAATGTGAAGAGAGGCAGAAATTTTCCTCTTGATTGTGATTGATGAAGAACACATTGAAGTTCTAAGAACTTAGTGTGAAAGGCAAGTTCGAATTCGGACAAGCACGAAAGCTATGCCAAGAAATAATCTACATTTATCTATGGTATTACACAGGAGAGAAACAATACAAGTATATACAAAAAAGGAAAATGGTTGGTGATTCCCGTCTGAGATTGGTATTCTTTATCGGGATGCACTTATCTGAATGGTCCAGCATGTTCGAACAGGTCTGTCGAATTTGGGAGACACTTGTCGTGAGAGATCTGGTCTTACTCTTGATTGACCTTGCTCTTGTCCTTTATCTCACATAGCAACACATATCACGTGATAGCTAGGAGACCAACTCCCAGTCAATTACAAATCGGGCCTATTCATCTATTGGTCTTCGTGAGTCCTGATTGTATCAAAATCTAGAAAAACGCCTCTCACCTTTCACTAGTAGACGCTACATATAAAACTAGTCGATTCCACTAGCCTCTTATCGACGTATGTGGAAGTCTCTGTAATAATATGATACAGCAGTCAGTTAACTCTATGCCATTCCATTGTATCTATCTTAATGTCAGGATTTTTCTCAATGTTGATTACAGCCTTGACGAACAATCAATTCTCAACATTTTGATAGTTTTTACTGCATGCATCTTACGGTTATTGAGTCGGAGGCGAGATATCAGGGATATAATAAACATGAAAGTTTCAAAGATTGGATAAATGCCGGGTTGTTTTTAATTTCTTGCCAAAACAAGAAGTGGAGGGAGGAAGGCGGGTGGTTAATCATCAATCACCAATCATCTGCATCTCTCCACTGACATAACGGGCGAATGCCAAGTGGAACATCTCATAATAAAAGCAAAAATTTGGAATAATCGGAGGGAGTAATTGAATTTTGTGAATTTGAACAGAGTGGGACTCGAACCCACGCCACTTTCGTGACCAGGAATTAAGTGTTAAGGTGACCTTAACCTGGCGCCATAACCAGCTCGGCCATCTGTCCGTTGACAAACTTTCGGTACTTAGGAATATATACACAATATTTATAAGAATGAGTCTTTTTCAAACACTTAAACCCCAAACGATTTAATTGCAATTATAATGGCCTCTGATATTTGAAGAAAATATTCTTTTTGGTATCACGCAATATCAATTGCTGATAACAAATGTAAAAAAACTTCGACCATTGACCCGGCCCCGCTAGTCGGCTCGATTAAAGATGAGCTGAATAACGATTACCAACGATACGGCTCAGAGAAACACAGAAAGCTAACCTTACCACTTCATCCACAGGACATATCAAATAACCTCGTTGCTTAGCTTTAATCTTTGATTAAAAATTTAGCCCTACTACTCAAAAGTCGATCGATCCGAGTAGTTTCTTCCCTCTTTTTACCGATTCATCCTGTTTGGAGCAGTCCGATATCTCCATTCAATACTCTTCGCTTTGATTTTGATCCAAAAAGCGGCTTCTTATTTTTTGGTTAAAAATTGTTTTAAAATGACATAAAAAAATTTAAAATAATATCTCGCAATAATAATAGCCATGTAACGTTTACCAATGATTTTTCATGAGAGAATGAAGTGTGTATCATGAAAATTAAAACTGCTATCCCTAATTTTTTTTTTTTTTCAATGATACAAGTATAGAAAAGAGCGAAAATTGGGCACAGTCATAAAGGCTATATGATTTGACGGAGGTATTGAATACAAGAGTATTAACTCTCGTGGTATAATCCAGCAAATTAGCGCCCCTTACACTCAGCACCAGAAAGGAGTTGCCGAAAGGTTAAATCAGATCACTTGTTATAATGGCTAGATGTATGCCATCTCATGCACACTTACCACATCGTTTCTGGGACGCTGCTGTATTGACAGCGTGTTATATGAAGCATAAATTACCATCACGTGCAAATAATCAAACACCATTTGTAATATTAAATGGTAAATCACTCAGTATTTATCACCTAAAAGGTTGGGGATGTGTATATTATACATTAATTGATGATAAAGATCCTTGGAGAGATAAAATGCCGCCCACATGAAAAAAGGGAATATTTGTGGGATATTGCGAGTCTTCAACGCAGTATCGCCTCTATTTACCTCCCGAACTTGGCTTGAATAAAATTACAATCTCAGCAAACGTTCGATTTCTCGAAGATGAGTTTTAGAAATTTAATGAACCATGGTCTGAGAATTTCTATGGCAATCTATTGATAGTTTCAGATTTATTTACTCGAGAAAACGATGGTTCTAACTCAGATCTCAATATTTCGCATCTTGATACGCCCTCCGCAAGTTAATCTCCACATTCTCCATGATCAGAGAAACCGCAGGAACTAGAGTCAGAACAAATAATACAAAACCAGGAGGAATCACAAGAAAGTCCAAGTATGGCTAATGATTCTTCTAGCAATACCGAACAAGAATCCAGCGACAATGAACATAATCTTATGAGGAGTAATCGTGCTCGTAAAACTATCGAACCTAGATCCGTTTGGCGCCCGAGAACTCATGCCTTAAATCTTCTGGAGAAGATTTCGATACCCAGATCTTTTCGAAAGCAATAAACGGCCAAATGAGGATCAATGGAAGGCAGCAATAGAAGAAAAAATTAATTCTCTTAAGGAGAAAGTAGTACTTAGACCAGTCATTCACATTCCTCAGGGAAGAAAACAAATTAGCTCAAGATGGATATTTTTAGTCAAATCTGATAGAAGATTCAGAGAAAGACTAGTCGCAAAGGGTTTTAGTCAAATCCACGGTATCGAATATTTAGGGACTTATGCACCTACATTACGAATGAGCTTCCTGAGAATTCTCATGGCTGTGGCTACTTTCTGTGATTGGGAAATCCACCAAATCAATGTTAAAATAGCATATCTTGAAGGCGATTTAAGTTAAGAAATATTCATGAAATTTCCCAAGGGTATGAGTGGTACCAAGCATGTAAAAGTTGAAAAATCTCTGTATGGATTAAAAAAATTTGGGAAAAGCGTGTAACCAAAAACTACGAATTAGAGTAGAGAAGGAAATGGCTCTGTATAAAGAGCCAAGTTCTATTTGTATTGAAATTATAGATACACTACCAGATGATAAGAAGTTCCGCCTTACTAGTTAGTTTTCCCGAAGTAAGAAGCAAAACTTATTTAATTGGCGAGATTTCATAAATGTGATCCAACGTGAATTTGAGGATGTACAAGCCCAACAGACAGCACACGAATAACTATTGCGGATGAAGCAAGGCCGAAATCAGAATTTTCAAGAATTTGTTAAAGAATTCGAGCATAGTCTCGCATCTTGTGGTAGCGATGGTTTATTTTCATCGGCAGCTAAAACATGGAAACTAAAAGCATCGTTAAACAGCCGTTTACGCCGAGCTTTGATTAGTGTTAAGCTTCCAGCTATTCAAGAATGTGATAAATGGGTTGTGGCGGTGAAGGAGGACGTGGTAGAGCTGGAAAGTTTTGCTTATTATCGCCCCAACGGAGCGACTAAAACCGGGACTAAAATTGGTCCGCCGAAATCCGGAAATGCAGCCCTAACATCTAATTCTAGTTCATTTGAGATAGATGGCGAAGGCGATACTAGAATGACAGGTATGGACACTATATTAGCTGCAATTAATGACTTGAGATTTCATGGCGGCAATTCTGCTCCAAGCAGTTCTAATGCCAACAATAAAAATAAGAATAAAAAACAAGTCGAACGCTAAAAAAAAGGCGGCGGCGAATATATTAAGCTCCGTGCACTGTGGCGTCCAAAGGGAAAATTTCAAAAACTAGTTGAAAAGGCACTTTGTATTAGATGTGGTGAAAACGGACACAATGAATCGTCGTGCTCTACCTTTCGGCCGGCCCGTCGTCCGAATATAGACTTAAGCCGACTCGAAGAGAGTTAATGTGTAGATTCGGAATCTGGCTCAGAGTCAGGAAACGAAAGGTCCTGAGTAAAGACGCTCTCAGGTCTAAAAGCAATGCTTCATCAGTTAATAACAAAAACCATCTATATGCAAATAATAATCCTTTAGTGATAGACTGCCTAGTTAATAATTCATTTTATGTAAAATCTATGATAAATACTGGTTGTCTTGGTTTCGCTGTTTTTGATGAAAGCATTATGCGCACCCACAACTTATAACAAACAGGTATTTCCCCCGACCGTTAAGATTGGCAGATGGTAAAATTAAAAACAGACGATAAAGATGTATGTGAGAAACAAACGAAATGATGAATCCAATGTGCATTTGATTTTCTACATTTTTTGTGTTAATAATTTTCATATCACATAATAAGAATCTAGCAAATAATCTACAAAGTCCAAAGCAGCCTCTAAGCTTTACTAGCTTGCCGGACTGAATAGGTACTTAGAGCCCAATGAGCAAGCTGAGCCCAAATTTAAACATGTGTCATCTTAGAGACTGACTTCTCTTGTGGGATTAGTCATGAATTTAGGCCTTGAAGGTTAAAATAACAACAGTCAATGACAGTGAGTTGCCTCTGATGAGATGAAGCATATGACATCATAATACTGGAAGATTCAAGTAGAGATGACCAGGAATTTGATAAGTAGCTGAGCTCACTTAAAAGTCTATAATTCCCTAGGTTATTTGGGGTATATCAAAAACGACCTTCTATCACTTTCCATTAAAATTTGAGATTTTGTGTTCAATAAATGTACACCAAAGTTCCTTCAGAGAGAATTGAGCCCCAATTAGTTTTCTAGCGATGATCAAATTGAGGTACATAAGAGGAATTTCGCACAATTCTGGGTGGGACGTCTCGATAACGTCTATCAATACCTCTCATAGCCTCTAAGTCACGACGTTGAATATCTGACCATATAGAGCCAGTTGTTTTGCCGTGCCCGCCCAAAGAGCCATGATTGCATCCCATTTCTCTCGTATTATTATTGAGAATATGATTTTTGCCAGCTTTTACTGACTCAGATCCAAGTATATTGTTTAACATATGACGATCAGGATGATGTTCAGCCCAATTACGGACTACATTAAACATCTAACTTCATTTTAGATTGACAACTTAGTCACAAGGAACTACTCACATTTCGATGCAGCTCATGTGATTCATCACGAAGTGCTGGATGGTGCAGTGCATACATTATGTCTACTATAATTTCATCGATGTTGATGTCTGGATTCTCCCATGCATAAATAATCCTAGGGGAGGCGTACTGAACGATGACAGTAGCAACCTGGCCAGCAACACCATTAAGTATATTCGAAAAATGATCCTTTGCAAGCATAGAGTGTGTCGGATCAGTGCATATGGGATTATCCCATGGTTCAAATTGGGCTTTGGCACTTATCATATTTTTAGTTAGGGTAATTCTAGAAAGTAAGAGCCTTTACCTTGCTTCTATTACAGTCGAAGAACCTTTCTTCAGAGTCTTTGATGCGGAATCAATAATTGGTCGAACATAGGGAGATATTAGCGATAGAATAAACAAAGTAAGAGTTTCGCTAATTTTCTCAACAAGAGTTTCAAGACCAGGGATTTTTGCAACTTCGAAAGTTAGACTCGAAAATTTTTAAATTCAATAAATAAAACATATATTCAATAAACTTACTTGTTTTATCGATTGCTTTGATAACCCTATCTCTAAATTCTAAAATAGGATATATTTTTCTTGCGGTCTCTACTGGATCAAAATCTGGTGATATACCAGGAACTCCTATCTTTGGTTCAGAAGTATTTTTAGCATAGGCACTGAATTGTGTTTCAGATCTTATGAAATTCTCATGGCGTTGTGTTTGCGAAGCTGACTGGAGGTTCTTCGCAGCTGAAGAAAGATTGGCCCCTGAGCCAGGAATCTTAGCAAGAAGACTAATGAAATCGCCTCCGCAACTCAATAGACTAGACCTCCTTTGTTTTCCAAGCTGACCACTCTCGGCACTCTTTAATACTATGTCCATTTCATCAACTTCTGCTTGAGAGAAATGATCTGTTGCTTCTCCAAGGACCTATATTGGTTAGTTTTTATTTGGTCAGAGAACAAACATGGAAACCAACACTATGCAAGAAATCAACAGCCCCAAAGGTTCCTGTTACGAGTGGATATACATAATGACGTCTAATTTCCATTTTAGTTGCACTACCTGTGTGTGGGAAAACATCTTTATATCCCAATTCTATCAAAGCTAATTCGACGTAATTTGAATGTGCCCCAAAGTCCTCAAAAATATTAGTTAATAGATAAATTAGAGCTCAATGTTTTAGCTTACCTCTAAGCAATGCAATGCCTGACCAAGACAACGCAGAGCTTCACATAAATCAGATTCTCTTCCTTTACTGTTACCCATACCACTTGTGTATAGTCTACCATAATGGATACTCCGGGTAAAACTAAATCTTACATAACCAGAAGACGTAGCCCAGCCACCACTCTCATTAGAAATATAGTTTTTCATGCCTGTATTTATATCAATTGCTAGCTCTGCCTCATCAACCGGGCCTCTGAGTCGCTTGTCATACTTTCGAGCATCTTTATTATCCGCATAGTCTTTTGGATTATCAATATGCTCTTCAGGGCGATAGACACCTAGTCGCTCTTCTGTAACTTCGAATTCATTCGTGGCATAACCAAATGAGAGGAATGATAACACCCAAACAAGTATACGTATTGCAGCAGCAGAGACCCCTTTCAGACTGCCCACGTCCACAGCTTGTGCTAAGAAATTGGTGAGAATGATATAAAATATAATTTTTTAATCCATAAAAATTTCTATGATGGAATCTAAATCAGATCGCAACTCACAATAGTCCCTTAACCAGTTTCTATAGCAGTTAGTTAGCTTGGTTTGATTTACGGAATTACACGGAAAATAAGACGATTCACACCCAAAATATACTCGCTTTATCATTAATGACGTCCATCTATGGCCTTTGATACATGCAATTGTCTTTAATATGTCTTCAATATCTCCATGCCGGAAGTTTTTGCTGTAATGCAATTAGAATTAGATCAAGTTATCAAAGCTGAGGAAGAGATGTATTTTTATTATTCTTTCGAGTATTACACATACCCTTCGATCGATGCTACACTAGGAATGTTACCAGCACCGAATGCATCTGTTGGAGAGGGCAGGATAAAAAGAATTAAACATGTTATTAAGATCACAAAGCTCAGGCTACCGAGTTTAACAGACATTTTGCGTAGGATAAATGAATGAACAGCTTTAAGCTTGTGTATTCTTGGAGTATTAAAAGGTATGCATGACAGGTATTTCAAGCCTGTGGATTGATTTTGTTTGATCAACAAATTGCACTAGTCCATTATGTTATTCGGCATATAGATTTAGGCTTGATTGCACTCAAATCGAAATTACATAGATATGCAATATCACGAGTGAATCTCTGTGAAAACACAGCCACATTATCTTAATGTGCCAGGTATATTTTCATAGCTGTAGATGGCAGATTAACAAATATTGATGTTGTTGTCGTCAAATGACGTAGCCGCTCTTAAGAGAAATAACTAAAAGCCTGAGCCAATCACAATCTATGAAAGGAACGCGAAAATAATAAAATTTCTGAAATGCTAACAGTTTTTCGGACCCCTGATTAAAAATTCCTAATAGTTGCATGTCATATCTAGCAGGAAGCCAATAGGATGGAGAATAGATACAACTAGCACTATTTCAGTGCTTATATTCCATCTTAGTCCACTCTTACCCTAGTGAGTATTTATTCCACCTCTATGCCACGGTAATGACTGTAACCCTGAAAGTTTGGTCATGACATCACTTCAGGGATATCTCCCCTGCTAGTCTGACCAAAGTTTAAATATTCTGCCTTCATTCTTAGGCCTTTAAGCGTACAACATACTTTTACGTCTCACGTTACATACCCTTACCTTATCACCACTGATAATGTTCCTACCCTATAGGGCCGACAAGGGTTTTCGAAGGAGTCGCCAAGCTTAATTAGGCATGACCAATCAGAAAATAGACTTTATGTGGAGATACTAATTGCTCAACCTATCTGCCTTGCAAATTTTGAACTATAGGTTTTTCCCATGACCTTAGTGCATTACCGTTACCGTTGTTGTGGCAACCATTGAGCATTTGGTCACTAAACCCACCGAGAATTAACAGCCCTTGAAATACATGTTTTATTTTAGATCAACAAAATTAATCTTAAAACTTGCAGAGAATCTAGTTACAAATACGAACACTGGTATTTTTATACACACAAAATGTGGTTTACTTTCGAGTGGGCCATATCACCGAGTGGGCCACTTTTACCTCAATTTACACCTTTTAACTTTGACACGCGATTTATAAACCATTTATTATGCTATCTAATAATCAAGAAGCTCGAATACACTTAGCTATCAAAGCTATTCAAAATAGTAAAAACTTAAGTATCCGGATGGCTACTGAGCTATGTAATATCCCTTGCACAACGAATCAGCGCAATTTGGATGGTTCTACCCCTCGTAACGAAACTTGAGCAAATAATCATAATATTACAGGATTAGAAGAGGAGGTGATCACTTAACATATACTTGATATAGATGATAAAGGGTTTATACGTAAGCCAAAAAGTGTGGAACATGTGACAAATCATATTCTCTCGAATCAAGAGGTTTGAAGTAAGTTGAAAAGCTCTGGACCCATCGATTGGTAAGCATCATACGGAATAAAAGACACGTTTTAGTCGTGTTTTCAGTTTCCAAAGAGCTCTCCGTAAAAATCCCAAGCTTATTGAAGGATAGTTTCGATTAAGGAGTATATTAGAGTCAAATGGCTTTTACAATCGAACCTTTCCATCTGGTGTCGGTCCCGCTTGATTATTCCAGTCATTTTCAGCCATCGAGCACTGTCTTGAAAGAAATAGTAATAATAAGTAATATTTGATTCACTTTGAATATGCGATTGACGGAGTTTGTAACCCACTACCTCATGAACTAATTTAATAAGTTGTCCGATGATATGGCTGAGCAGTTTTAGATCCAATCTTTCCTTAATAAGTCTGTTGGTATTTTACGAAGTACCAGGAGTTCCTCTCGAGACATCCTATAAAGCGAACCCCATGGTAGTGTTAAAGATTTCTCATTTTCTTGTAGATTTATAGCATGGTCCAGTGATCCTCTTGGCGGAGGCAATATATCTGCTCCTATGTCATCAGCAAGCAGGCGGGCAAAATCCTTAATTTCAGCAGGTAGTTTTCTCTGAGCATCTTCTAGTGTTGTATCAGGCTTTATTTGTAAACTCATACTAATATCTTTAAGGGATGCCTTAAAATATAGGAACTGGTTTAAATATGGACTTAATTGCATTCCCTGATGCCACATTGGGTCGGGTAACATTTCTCAGCTCTTTTTGCCATTGTTTGACACTGCATATTATGCGTTTACTTTTCTATAATTCTAACAGTTGATCCTTCGGTTGGATTATAGCATCCTGATTTTCAAGCTATTTCTTCCCAAGAATCGATTTGTGAGTGCTGTTTGGGTTAACGTAAAGCCATAGATTTTTGTTAATATGTCCATCAAGGTCTACAGTGATGTATGCTACAAACTTAACTATTAGCTTAGGACTTGTTGACTTTTCAACTATTTCTACTAGTCGCGGTAAAATGGGTATGCGCGGAAGTTTAAGCAAAAGGTAAGTGCGTCATCTATGATGACAGAACATAAGCATCCGTTATGTATTAAAGCTTGAACCATGGTCATCTTGTTGATTAAGACGTTAACAAGAAAGGGACTTGAATTAAGATCTAACTTCTCGCTATCTTCTTCCATACGCCTCTGAGCGGGACTATGCCCAGGAGTAGCTAGTTTTTCGACAATTCAAATTCTTCATTCAAGCTTGGGTCCAATTCATTTATCGTCACATTGTTGACTCTTGGGACTTTGGGTTTTGGTTTTCAGCTGGAAGTAGCTTACAAATTTTTGTATGATATTCCTTTCGTTGATATCGAAAACATAGCCCTTGTTTTTGAAGACTATCGATCTTCTCAGGTGACTTCCATTTTGCACGGATTGGTTTTCCAGAAGGGCCCCGTAAAACATCTGCTGTTTTGACGCCGCCTATAAAAACATCAATACTGCTATCCTCACTACCCACAGGCCCATATTCTTTTCCCAACCTACTCCATTGAACCTGTTCTTGCTCAGTATAGTCACTGGCTATTCATGAATCTTCAATTTTTTTCTAGGCTCTTGATTTTCTGTGACCAGGAGTATGATATAGATCAGTACCTCTGTAGATCTCATCGTATGTTTGTACTGCTTTACTTAAGATTCTACAAAACTCAAAGAAATCATTATCAGGAACAAGGTAATTACCAGCTAAGAGCTACTCGAAGAGTTTGGTTCAGAATACTCTTGAGTAATGACCCTTTCGTTTTATCTGGACAATTGTCGCCCAATGCTTCTGTTAGTTTGTTCGCCCACTGAAGATAGAAAGTGCTCCATCGTTGTTTGGGCCCCATTTTCATCACATGAAATTTTGATCTTGCTTGCAACACTATAGTCTAGACCCTGATTCTTGGGTCTAAGAACAATATAAAATAATCTGGTTTTTCGGTGCCTCCTATTCATCCGGATTCAAAGAGAGGGTTTGTCTATTTCTGAGCCTTCTCTAATAAGGCTTGGTAGATCATAAGATCGACTCTGGAGTTTGTATATTTAAATGTATCCTAATCAATTTTGAAAGCCGAAAGCCAAAAGCACAGCTCATCTCCATTCCGGATAACTGGACCGATTTCCATTGTAAAGTGGGAAACTCGAAGGCTTCATGTTTGCTATTAGATGTGCAGGATCCATTAAAATTTCTACAATGGGTAAAAAGTTTGCTGATTGCTTTGCAACAGGAAAATCATCTAATCGCTGCCTCAATTCTCTATATTCGTGAAGAAGTTCTGTTGCATCCATTGATGATTCATCAAACTCGTTTTCTCTAACCATAATAATGTACAATCTATGATATTATGTTTTATTCCGAACATGTCGTTGTTTCGTGTATTTTCGCGTGTTCGTAGTGTAATCGTATATGGCCTATAAATAATGATTCGTATGGGGCTTTTTTAAAAGGGCCTTGTTTCGGCACACCTCCCCCATCTGTAAGCCACATTTTCTCTAAAATCGATGTTTGCCTCCTATGACTTGCTCAGTAGCGCTAGATACGTAGATAACTGATCCATCATATAGTACTATAGAGACCACCTCCGCTCACACCAAAGACTTAGATAGAATAGCAAGGAAAGAATTCACATCAGAATTCGCATTACAATATATCACACCTAAATCAAACCCCTTCTGCACATACCTCAATATGCCACTGGCCCCACCCTCTGTGCAGAGATACGAAAGTCTTAATGAAGCACTAAAATCATTGCAACAGTTCGCTATGAGCGAAGGATATTCGACATAGAAGGGATTATTGACGAAGAATGACAGGCACGGGAACACCTAAAGAATATGATTTGCGTGTGTTTACGGCGGCGGATATAGGAAAAACGGGTTCGAGTACTCGGAAGACTTCAACAAGTCTCTGTAAGTGTCCGTGGTCAGTTTTTATTACGCGGCTTTTGGATGAAGATCACGTGTAAAAGTGGAGTGTAAGCGTGATCGACTCAAACCACAACCATGATGCGACCGAAGATTTGGCGGCGTTTTCAGAGGCAAGATATATATGACTGTGGGGCAAAAGCAGCCAATATCTATTATGATATGGAAGATGCCCCTCCCCGACTGATTTTAGAGAAGTTGTGGCTAATAGATGGGGGAGGTGTGTTGATACCGGCTTCCTTTTAAAAAGGTGGTTTCTGAACTGATCATAAATAGTTCTCATAAGTGCTATCGAATAGACTTACAGATCCAGAAGACCTATAATTCTCACAATAAAAAGATGAAACTTAGATCTCAAGATTCATAGATCTCATTTTTATTAGATATAAACCTTTTTTTTAATTATGTTTGGACAAATTCTAATGGTGATGTAGGGTTTAGATAGTGATGATCGAGAAGAAATTTTCTATCCTGCTTGGGTACAGATTGGGTTCATCATCAAGAAGAAATTATTACACAGTGTGAAGCTGGAGATAGTTGGCGAAATTGGCCGTCTAATTGGCGTCTTTGGTCAGGGTTCATTGAGAAGAAGTCTGCAGGGATCGTAGACTAGTAATTACCATTGTAGCTTTGATATAATATAGCATAAATTACGTCAATTACTAGCCTAAGTTTGTGCATAGCATAACCGCCCTCTATTTAACAATCCCGCTTTATGATATATACAAATGATATAAACTTTAGAATCTGAATTATTGATCTGCTAAAAGTCGCGTTTATGTTCTTTATTGTAGTTAAAGAAGGTGGTTCAACAACCGTACATTAAAAGCTTTTACTCAATCTTTAATTTAAATTTCAACCCCACTAGTCATGGATAATAAATTTGAAACTAGAGGATATTCTGGTAATTTATTTCCTTGGAGTCTCATAATCCGCGTACTTGGCATATTTACTCAACGCTTAACAAGAAAGCTCGACATACATAGGCTGTTAAAATGGCGTAAAGTAAAGATTTATTGTAGTACGTTTTATGGTATTTAATTTTCTTTTTTATATGAACCAGCTATCTTTTTGGATTAGTTCATCAACAATATGATGACCTAGATATAAGCCATTTTTTTTTCTATCTTGAAAAGAAAGATTTCATATCGTAAGTATTAACTGAATACCATTCATCAGTAGTCCATTGTACTATAAGACTCTTTGCTTTTTGAGACATTGTATAATAACCCTTGACCTGAAAGTTAGTGTTTATTTAAAAAAAGAACAATTCACTGTTAAAGTCGATGTAGACGAACACTTACAGGATTCTTTTGGGGAAAAAACATTGCTATCAAATATTTTAGAATTTCTCTCGTGCTAAAAAAGGCATGCTTAGACTTACATATGTGAGCATTGATCTCATCCACTGCATTATCATTTACAACCTTATGCCAGTATTCCACATTTTCTGTTTTAGGAAGAATACAGAAGGTCCTCGTACCGCTGATACTGTTTTCAACGCCTTTCTTCCCTAAGCAGGTATATAGATTTCCGAACCCAATGCTAAGTTCGGAATTTAAACTTGTCATAGCACGACACCTTCTCTGTAATTCATCGCGCTTCATCAGACAACTTACAAATTTCAAATGAGATCCAACCCATAACCAGCTCTGTGTTATGGATTCCCTATTCAGATATGCAGCCGTAGCACCTCCCGCTGCAAGAGCAAGACTTGTTCCAGCAATTGCTGCAATTTTAGTCCATGACTGTGCCGTTGTATTCTTAGAAGGGTTTGCCACACCTAAATCACATTTATTGCTTGGGTTAGACTCTTTCTTCGACTCGGAAATTTTTGAGCCTATTAAAATACTACTGAGATCGCTCAATTGCGTCAATGTTGACTTTGGAGGACTGAGGTGGGCTAAAAGACTAGGTGATACGCCTAAGTAAGGTGTATCAAATGCTAGGATACCTTGTACGAAGGGAAAAATCCTCGTATTGAAAGTAGAAGATTTTGGATCATTTTGAGAGCTAGAGCAATTAATCGGTTTGTCCAAAGCAATCGATAAGACTGTGTCAGCAGCAACAATACCTCCCATAGAATGACCAATAAGTATCACACGTACTGACGGGTTGACAATTGGAGAATCAGATTTATTTTCAACTTCAAGGTCAATAACTTTTTCCAATAGCCTAAGCTTGATGTGAGAAACTCTATTTTAATAGCTTTTATGGATAGGCTTTACCATTCCTTAAACTCTTTCACACACTCCTCGAGATCCCCTCTTGTTTCGTACTTCGGATACACTAATGCGCGTACATTTATGTTTGGTAAAGCATTATTAACAATTACTTGTAAATATTCAGGGAAAGAACCAAAGGTAGAATCTCCTCCTTTAAAGCCATGAATGAAACATAAAAGAAGAGTCTTTTTCATTATGAAGGTTTTTGCATGTTATTTGAATAACTTTTAGTTAAATTTTTCTACGTATTAATAAATATTCAATTAGCTTTTATTAAGCAAGAAGAGGCGAGTAACTGTACATTTTCTTGTCAAGTCACCGATATTTCGGAAATTATAGCAGGCTTCTTTAATTTATTGATAAATTTGCCCTTTTTTGATTTGAAAATAGATAAACATATCAATACCAGGATCTGAACTTTGATTTATGTTGGTAGATTTGGTTCACAAGCGTTAACCCACAGCTAAGTGCGTTAATCCTAATATACTTAATCCTTGCGTCTTGGTTCTACTTTCAAAATGTAAAGCATAGATCATGACTGGTGTTTGATGAAAGGAATGATGCCACCCTCTGCCCCTCGTTTATTGGTATAGTTTTACCAAAATTCGTCATTTTTAATGCGCTCTGTGAAGAGTTATGAGATTTCTGTATTGTGTAGTGAAAGAATAGGAAGACTTTCAACGCGTTCAATGTTCAAAGTCTAACGTTTGAGCTTACGTTGCTAGAGACTGAATGAAGATGGAGTGCTCTAATTTGTTAGTATTAAAATAGATATTGTATTACTTACGTAAGTGCTTACCTAGAACTGACGTGTTCTGTCGCTTGCTGTCAATCAGATAAGACGTTGTACATAAACAATCTTTAACTCCTGAATCTATATGTATTTTTAAGTATCTGCTGTGACATTGTCATGCAGTATGTTCATTTCGTCAAATGATTTATTTTACACTTCTACACTCAAGTTCCAAAATGTGTCTGTAGAAGCCACTGAGGAATAAATTTGTTTCTTCCTCTCCAATGACATTCCTTGAAGAAAATCTACTCTGGATAATGCTTGCGTAAATATCTAGCTTGGGAAACATCTTTGGGTCTCGTTGAATTTACACCAGTGACTTCCAAAGTTGTTAATGATCAACTCTCATACGGCGTCCAAACAGAATGGACCAAAACGATCTTCAAGACAACAAAATGGAGAAGGCCTGATTTGACTTCTCTTCTAAGCAGATCTTGGCCAAAGTGTAATCCTTGGAAGTGTGCTGTTCTAGTTATCAGCCCATCAAACAACTACACGGCATTCTTCAATGCTCATCATCAACCGTGATATTCATGGAACTGTGGAGCTTTGAAATTTTATAAAGTAACGTGGGTTATTTTCTAGTAATGTTTAGCAGTCTCAACATTAAAAATTCAATTAGACCAGATCCACATAGTTGATGTGAATCTAATGAGTGATCTAGCACCGACTAAGAATCAGTTGAATTCCATTCATGATACTGTTTTCGTAACTATTTCCAGCCTTATGCAGACTTCATATAATTGAGCATTTAAACGTCTTGACACTTTTATTGAGCAAGACACTTTTGGTTCTAAAAATAATATTCACACTCAGATTTTAATGGCAAAATATTGATTCTGTTTGCTGAATCAATCCAAATTTTTACGAACCAATCTATGTTCATGATTCTTCACGTGTTTTTCTACAGTCATTGGGATGAGTGAAAGGAATTATGAGTTGTCACTAGGAAAAGACTTCTGTGGCCAGAAGATAAGCGATTAATAATACAAAGAGGGGATACAGTTACATACTTATTTTCTTATACATTATACATACCAAGTATTTTGAAAAAAAAAGAAATTGTTTCGTTGCAGAAATTGTGAAGCTATTTATGTTATTTAATATTGAAATCACTTTTGGGGAAAATACAGTCCCTGCTAGTACTCTTTTTTTCTAGGTAGAGTGTTAACTAATAACTTTTACAAAAAAGTAAGAAAATTGAACTCGATAACAGGAATCTTTGAATAGTAATTAATACCTTCTTTGTTACATAATTTTGAGCGCTTTCAGATAATGTAGTATAGAAGAAATGACGTCAAACCTTTCAAGTTTCGCGTCGACCTTCCATGGTAAATGGATCTTTGGGCTCATATCGCACATCCTGACCCGCAATAAATCTATCATTGGCAAAGAGAGACATAGCATAAGCCCACCACCATTCACCAGCTATCCAGCCATCGATCTTCTCATGTAGTCTACAAAATAAGCCGATTTCTTCCCCCCAAGCTAGAAGCAGTCTTATTTCCCACTCTTCCATCGTCGGTGTGAAAATACGCGTCAACTCCGCGATATTAACTCCAGCACGAAATGCTATAACCTGTGCTACGGCTGAATATACTTCCTTCCACATTGAGCTAATAACTGTCTCCGAGGTATTATACCAGACAGGTATAGCGGATTGTCTGCCTCGAGGAGGACCTAAATTCAGCGCCTTCTGAACAACAGTATTCTCATCATCGTATGTATATGTAGATGTGGGGTAAATATCCATTTCAAATCGTAAACGCTCTCTAGGAATCTTTTTAGTTTCATACCCACCCTCTGTGAGACCAAACTTCTCTCGAGGAACATCAATAGCATGTAATTGTATTCGATTATGTGCTTGCAAATTACTGATTACCATTACATCACCATCCCATGCCATATAGTCAACTCTGACATGACTTTTTCCGTTCCTAAATTCGCTGTCCAGATATCGCTTGAATACACTCGCATCTCTAAAGCATTTTGGTTTAACTTCCCTCCGTAAAGGTCTAGAAAACATCTCTGTAGCTTCATAATCACAATAGCTAAGATTTACACGTTTCTTGGAACGATACATAATGACTTTGGATTCAATGAGATCAGAAAGGGCTTTTTCACCAATTTTTTTACTAAAATTTTGGGTTGGATTATTTGATGATTGACTTTCAGGTGATATTGCTAGTGCTCGAATCCACGATCTAGCAAAGGTAAGCTCTGTCAACTCACTTTCACTTTCATTTTTGGGTTTTGTCGAATTCTTAATTGGCATAACAAGTGCACTGAAACAAGCATAATCTAATCTTTTATAAATTGCAGCATTTGTTTCAAAACATTTGTCTCTCCAGCTATCCTTGGTATCTGAGATCTCTAAAGTGTAACTGTTCTTAAGTTCATCCCGAGTACTAGGAATGCTCACAGGTTTATGACTGAAACTAGTATCGATGGTATTCATTGTCCAATCAACTAATTTATTCCAGTTATAATCTTGGATATGATCATAGTCTAATTTTTGTATTTTACCAGACTCATAAGCTGGGACAAAGGCATTTTGAAAGTCTATTTCCAACCTATCAATGGCCTTTTTGTGTCTAACCACAAGTTGCTTCCAGTGCCCTCTGATAAAATTTAACGAGAACCGCGGAAATAATAGTGACACAAGGACCCAGTCCGTTAGGCATTCAATTCCACCTGTGAGAGCGCGAATGACTATAACGGCGACAATAAAACGCTTTTCTACTTTAAAAGACATACTATCATGCGAGTTTCTTTTTCTCAACTTCGCAATTTCATCGCCTGCTATCATTGGAATGCCTAAG
The DNA here is from genome assembly GCA_003957845.1 of Oidium heveae. Lineage (NCBI taxonomy): Eukaryota > Fungi > Ascomycota > Leotiomycetes > Helotiales > Erysiphaceae > Oidium > Oidium heveae. Next base: position 50,646 of record QVIK01000154.1, on the reverse strand, counting down.
TATTTTGACGAAACTTCTGGTCTACAACCAATACCCCAAAAATCTATGTTCAAGTGCGTCAGTAGACGGGTAAACTTCAACCTTCTAGAGCTAGTGTTTTGCTTGCGGCGAGCAATTTTCACTTCCTCTTGAATACTGGCATAAGATGTTATAGGTACAGTCTCTTCAATGCTAAGCGCGAAGCAAATGTCTCGATAAGGCAAAGACTCCATATCATAGGTTGTTTGTTCATCAAAGCGAATGGTATATTTGTCTTTTTTATGATCAATAAACTCGTCTACCGTCCAAGAGCCTTTCTCGAAATTACATTGAGAGTCAATAATTTGAGGTGACAATATCTTGACTAATACGTGATTATTTGAACTTTGTAATGGCGATTCATTTATGCTACGAGGAATGCCAAAATTAGACGGCAGAGTCTCAAGACCTGGGTTTCGAGCTGCATTAATGCCCAGTTTTTTAGGTTCATAAAGACTTAAAATATCAATTTCACGTAGATCCTCGGTCGCTTTTTTTGATTTTTTGGCATGTATAAGTGGGATGTTATCATCGTAATCGGATTCAGATTCAGATTCAGATTCGGATTCGGATTGATTTTGAGTTTGCTCTTGTGTATTGAGCTCATCAGTGAGATTCGATATTGAGTTATTCTCAGATATTAAAGGCTCCAGTACTTCTACGTCTTCAACTGTGGATAAATTCGGCTGAATAAGCGTTCTCGTAGATTTTCGCTTTGTTTTATCTATAGTTTGAATTTTCCGACGCTTCTTACTTGGTTTTTTCAACTTCGAAGATGATTCACATTTGTTGTGAGCTATTTCTGTAGGAGAATTTAATAATTTGAAAGTTTTCTGTTCATCAACCTGAAGCAATTGAAGATAGACAGAAATCATATTATAGACATGAAGTTGAATGGACCAAGTGCCGTTAGAATCTTGTAGATACGTTGCTACATCCGGTAATTTAGTTTCATAATTCAAGATTACGTCTCTGTCCTTAGTAAACCTAGCATGAGCCTTACTCCGAACTCCCTTTCCTAGATCAAGTAGTGTAGAGACCGGACAATTTTCTGGTTGGTAACTCACGTTTTCAAGAAATTCTACATTCTTTTTCTCCCCTTGGGCTTTATCCCTCCTTGCCGTCCTACGTGTTTTGGGGTTTTTAGCTAGTGTCTGATGATATCTGCGCAAGCCTTCTGAAATCTTCATATTTCGATTCTTGATCCAGTCTTCTTGACCTAATTTTGAAACAATCGTAGAGCCTCTATTCAAATCATTGATTTCACTCTTGGGGTTATCTGTTTTTTTATTACTGATAAACTCATTATCATGGTCTGAATTTGAATCATCAGACTCTGAAGAAACACTCGACCTCCTGGAGTTTAAATTTCTATTTTCCTCAGATTTGTCACAGCTAATCGGTCTACTGATTGATTGATTTGTAAGGTCACGAAGCTTACTCAGCACAATTTCAGGAGGAGCAAACTGTGGAGGAATGTAAAAGTCTGGATAATTTTTTTTTATCAAATTCTTAGCCTCTCTAATAAGAGTCCAATTCAACCTAGTACCTGGAATAGTGAGGAAATAACGAGATGCTTGTCTTCTATTTTTGTCTTTAAAATTGAAATCATGTTTCTTGAGCTTCCCACTTTCGACCAAATCGTCTATCAGTTGACTACAGAATTTTGACTCTGGTACAGTAGCCTCAGTAACACTTGTAGGCATAATTACTTTTTGTTTCAGCCATGCACCAAAGCATGCAAACCAAAGACTTTTATCTCCGGGGAAAAAACCATTATTTGCTTTTATCAATGATAGTATGAGTGATTCGTATCTAGCCATGTCGAATGTGCCTGAGAGAGAGGCCTGATCTGCAATATTTGGAATTACGTTTGCGAATTCAACTTGGGGGAAAGATAATTTTACCTCACTAGTTATCGTAGTTGACTCTTCAACTATTTTCGACAGAGTTTCTGCCTCCCTTGGCAATGATTTGTAAGATTTTTGATTCTTCTGGACTATTCCAGGAGATGCTACTGTAGTACGCCTTCCTCGAGATTTTTCAAACCTTTGGGTCGAGTTTTGCGTTGCCCATTTTATAACTGAGTCATCACTACTACTAAAAGTGCTAGACTCATTAGTTGATTCAATACCTTCATTCTGCGTTTCAAGATCAATATACCGAGACTTCGAAGATGGTGACATAGCTGAGCCTGGTTGTGTATTTTCTGAAGTAGGGTCTGGTGTTCGCTTTCTTCTCTTTCGCCCACGTTTACCAGGTCCTACTTGAGGGTCAAAATTGGGATTGCATGTGGTAGCAGCTTTTGACACATGGTATTCAAGTCCATTTTGATTCTTAAACCGTTTTTCACATAATTCACATTTGTATGGTTTTTGACTTTCTTCTTGTATTTCTACAGGATGATTATAGTCCTCACCACTACGAAACTTACAAGCAACAATACCAGTAACGATTTTGGCACGCATATTGTTTGCAGCTTCAGAGGCTTTAGCTGTGGAAAGGAATTCAAAAGCATGAACATTCACTTTATTTTCCTGGTCAATAGCCTTAATTCGTAACTCCATGGGTTTAGAGCCAGCTATGGAGGTGATAGGGTGATTTGTTATACGAGAAATTTCTAATCTAAATAAAGCATTCTCTGTGCAGTCTTGGTCAATAGGAAAAAATTCCAAACTTTGTTTATTTGCCGAAAGCAACAAATTTCCTGCTTTCCCTTGATATCGACAAGTAAGACGATCAAGTTCTGGTGGAAAATAAATGGTTTCAGCAAGATCAAAATCTGGTTTTCCGCTATTCATGGACTCTGGAGCCTGAGATTTTTTTTCTAAGGCCAATCTAGGCTTCTCGAAAATCATTTCTTTAGGAAAATAATCTTGTTGCTGTTAGAATTATGTTAGTCCAAGCTTCAAGTTTTTTTCTTATTAGAGAAATTTGCGAGAGGGATTTCATTATGGCTTACACTTCTAACATTTTCGGGTTTTTGAAAGACCGTATTTTCAAATGATTTTTTACCTTGGTTATCGTTATTTTGAGAAAGCATATTTTGGGGTTGTTGAAAGCTAAGGCTGTCATAAGGGCCTAAAGAAGTGGAATTGGGAACCTTTGAGCAATAACTTTTTGATGGTGAAAAATAACTACGGTAAGCTGGGGCAGTGGTGAGAGTTCGCGAGGTTTCATCAGTCACAATGCTACTAGACCTTCGAGTAACTCTACCTGATGGTGGTACCAAAGCAGTTGTTTCGGTTCGGAGCGTTGCTTTTTGTGGACTTGGGGTCACGCTGGCAGATATAATCGGACTAGGTTGGTAAGGATTTTTTGGTAATAAGGTTTGGGCCATATAATTTGGTTGATCAAGAGATGCCCATTGATTCAAATACTGTTCATGACCAGGATATCCTAGCGAGTTTTTTTGATTATTGAACTACCTCTTATACTCTATTTCAAAACAAAAAGAGCTGTGATGAAATGATCTTGATAAATGGGAAGGAATAGAGGAATACACTTACTTGTTTCGTTGTGAAATGAGCCTCGCCTACTAGTTCGAGTTGATCGTCGATTTGCAGAAGTCAAGTTCTGTATTTCATTGTAATTTTGTGATTTTTCTAATGGGACCGAAACAGAAGAAGCATCTTGTGAATTGTGACCGTGGACGTTATTAGACTCGCGTGAGATATTTTCATTTTCTTGATATTTATTTTGTGATGATATTGATTCTACTAGCTGTTGATTATCTTGACCACTCGTCATAATTGCATCGTTATTTTTTTTCATTTTGCGCTTTTTTGTAGCAAATTCATATTCTTCCTCACTTGATTGTTTGTTCATTTCTCCAGATTTTCGCTTCTCTGCAGCTTGATTATTATTTTCTGCTTCTATGATTTGGGAAGTTATAGCTTCCGCAACGTAATTGTGCCATGTTCCTCTTCTATTTTCGAGCCAAAAAGGATCCCGTAGTCTTTCTGATCTAAAAACAACAAAACGTGGTCGTTTGACAGGTCTCCCTCTAATCGGTTCGGCAGATCCTCTGGGCTTGGGATTGATGTAAACTCCTGTAAGACCAGCTTCGTATCGCGCCTGTTCATGCGGTATACAGGTAGCTTTTTTTGATGACGTATCAGCTTTAGCAGAAGAAGAAACTGCTGTAAATCCCACTTCGTTTCTTGGCAGAGCTTCAGGATTTAAAATATTGCCATTCCTTACTTCTACAAATTTCTCCATGCTTCTGACGTATTTGGATTAGTCACAGTTAAGGTAGCTGTGACTACTTAATCGAAAAAAATTTTTATTATCAATAATGGAAATGGAGAGAGCGATTCTAGTCCTTAGCATTGGGGAAATAATTTGTGTCTGGTATGAGGTTTTGAACGGTGGTATTTATAACTACTCAAAAAGTTAACAGCGTAGTCTCCAATGTTGTAGACAGACACGGCATAAATGCGCACAATTGGCATGCCACATCCAGGTACGGTATGAAATTTGACCCATGTATGTTTTTTGATAGGGCAATTGTATAATTTTTGAAAAATGATTTATCTATTCTGATCACAACAGGCATAAGTTACCAATAATACAAGAAGGCACTAGCGGATAGCACCCCGTTAGCGCTAGACCAATTATTCTCGACACTTTGAAATGCTTGGCAAAACCGAAAGACCGAGATATGCTACATTTCTATCGAAGTCCTAGCTTTCCTCTCAATACAATTGGTGAGAGAAGTTCTGCATACTTCTTGAATCCACAGCAGTAGATAACAAAGAAGATCCTGAAGAATATTTCCTTCTCAGGATCTCCAAGCCCATTATAGCTAGGCTGTCATAGGATGAATCCCTGGGCATGTTTTGGCTTTTCCATGACTTTAAAAAAGATTCGAAGATTATCCTTTCAAGACATCAAACAGAAATAATAAGATGGGAATATGTGGAAGAGGGAATAGGATTCTAGAAAAATCGTCATAAAGTTGTAGAATAGTCTATAAATTTAAGCTTTATATTGTAGATAATTCGTTTAACTTTTTCAATGAACTGAATTATCTTGACTTTCTCTATTGTAATCATTACCAATTGACGCAGCGATATAGCTTAATAATATCTCTGGCAAGTGTGCTGTATATTCATTCAAAATTTCTAATAAGAGCACCAGTTCTACCATTGTTGTTGATAAGACAAGGGATCTATTCACAAAGCCCTCTAAACGTGTAGAGCATAGGGGAAGTACGGAAATATTGTTATTAAATTACCAGAAAATCTACGACTAAATTCAAATCGAAAATATATTGCGTTAACTCAAAGAGCAAGTCCCAAACCATTGTTGAACTAAAAAGGAGAAGGTTCGATACAAAATTTTAATAGAACAGCCAAAAATCTCTCAGCAAGATGAATTTAGAGATATCAAAAAGCAGGTTCATTGCTTATCGGTTATTGATGCGAGGGATAGGCAAATTGGGTATTATTTAGAGAATGTGTAGAGTATATTTCAAAGTATCATCATGAAACTTTAAGTTATTTGAGCTCAAATCTGAAATTCAAATAAGTGCCAAGTCAGAGTATTGTAGTTGTGATTCAATTGATTAGTCTTAGATCTACGGTAGTCGAGTGCGATCATGTGATGGGTTTTGGCAATTACCCTAGCATAATCCTGAAATTTCTAGTTCTGTTTGTCAGTATCTAGTTTCGACAAGCTTAAATAATCTTATTAAAAGGTTGGGAATACCGACTTCTATGTTGCCAAATACTTTTCTAAGTTATAAGTAAAAGCTTCTACGACTTTATCAGAAAAATCCATATCCATCTATGTATTGTTTCTTTTCTGGATGAAAATAAATTGAGATTTTGAAATTTGAAATTTTTTAAGGCCTCTTGTATTAACTCAAATAGCTTAAATCCATCCTATGTTGGGGTTTCAATATGTAGATATGATGCTTTCTTAGAACTTTTTGGGTTTGTTTATATTACTGTTGGACTAAAATTTTTGTAAATTCATTTGGTGAGCTTGTAGAGTAGCTACACGTTTGGCGTAACGATTTATAAATTGGTGAACCCATGAAGTCAATCTTAGGTAATTTTTAAATGAGGGGAGGAAAGTTAATTTTGAAATTGCTTGAAGCCTATCTTCTGCTGATGATAGTTCGAGAGCGTAAACTCTTTTTTCGAGTTGAACGATTGATGGATAGCTCAGAAAAAACTTATTGGCTTAGACAGATGTTATGCTAGTTTTGTAAAGACATTTTCTAAGTGTTCCTAGTGTTAGTTGGATGATTAGTTTCTTAAAAAGAATGGCTGTGGACTGATTTTAGAGTTGAGAATTTAATTTTTTTGAAGATTCATTCATGTGTCGTTTTCTTCGTCTGAATCGTTAAGATGTTCTCAGTCGTTTCCTTCTAGGCCTTGAGAATAGGCATCATCATATTCATCTAGTTCGTTACAAGTATTCTCTTTCAGCTTTATATCACTGAGATTAACTTCGATTTCCTAGCATTGGTGGATTTGTTGATGCGAAGTGAAAGTTGTTCTGTCTGCAATACTCCTCTTCTGTCTTTCCTTATATAGGATTCTCTGGGGCTTGGTTAGGTGATTTTTCACGGCTGAGCGATGCATCTAATAAATTTTGATTATCAGTACATATGACATCCTGTATGATGTAACGCATTTTTTCGAGTTTTCCAGTTCCATGAGCCAAAAATTAAAATTATTTAAGTCCAGTACTTGAAATTAAGAATTCTTTGTTTTCTCACCAAGCTTCTTCATTTTCCTCTAGATCCACCAGTCTGTAGAACTTTTCTTTGTTGAAAGTAATACCTCTTGTTCTGATGAAATGATTTTTGCTTAGAACCATATCCGAAATATATTAGTTGAGTCGTATCCAACTAAATGACCAACATAAGCCCGTGGATCAAGTTTTCTAGAGTTCGGGATATGCTAATCGAGGGCATATGCTCGACACCTATATGTGTGTAGATGTGGGTATTTTGGTTCAACGTCTTTTATTATCTCAAAAGGTGTTTTCCAATTTAAATCTCGAATTAGAGTGCTGTTTGCTATATAAGTGGGATACGATATTATTTCTTTTGCTTTTGAGCTTTCTATGTGATCAACCCACCATACAGTGATAATCCATATCTGTGTGAGCTATGACGTGTATGTGCTTCATCAGCGAAAGAAACGTCTGAGTATCCTATATAAATATTAGACGAATAATTGCCATCATATTGAAGTGTAAAATATTTTGTAGCCGATAAATATACGAACAAATGATTGACGACAGCAATATATTGAGGGCGGGGATTCTGTAAGTATTTTCTAAGCTCTGATATACTACAAGCGAAATCTTGAAGGGTTGGCACCGCTGGCCAGCTCACACTTCAAGTTTTCTTCTGATACTCGAATATCTGAGAAGTCGTGACCTTACCTTCATATGGTTATAATCGTGTGAATGGCAATGGCGTCTTTGGTTTTGAATACTTGTCAGTTTTATATTTTTTCAAGTTTTGAAACAAAAGTATTCAGAGCCAGCCATATTTTATTTTCCTTCTCATCTTTCACGAATCTTATACCAAGAAAATGATCTACATTGCCTAATTTTCGAAATTCAAAAGATTCAAATGTTTGTAAAAATTTATCTTCATCATGTATTGGATGAAAAGTAGTCAGTATGTCATAAACGTATACAATCAGAATTAGCCAACTGTTTTGAAAAATACATAGAGAATTGGGTACGACATGTAGTCCAAAGCCTATTAGAGCAGACTTAAAGGTGTTGTACCAGTCTCGTGCAGAGGTTTTGAACCCATACATACTAAAGAAAACTTGCAATTCATCTCTTCGGTCATTAAAGCCTGGCGGAAATTGCGTGAAAAGTGCAATATCTTTTCGTGTATTGCCGTACACATTAATTGCATCATACTGGAGAGTTCTAAGTCCATATGCACTAACTATAGCTTCAAATGCTTTGGTTGCATACGCTGCAGCTGTAGTATCCTCCTCTGTTGACTAAAAATCACCTTAAGCAATTATACTTGCCTTAAAGCATAGTAAATTACCGTCCACATCTAGTTTGTACGTATAGACTCACATCAAAGACAAGGGCGTATCAAATTGATCCACTGCTAGGTCACGTACTTCACTCTTTTTCACAAATTTAATTGCGACCATCACAGTTAATTTTTCGATTTCTTTCAGCTATGTAGTCATGAAGCGGAAACTGTATTCATGTTGTAACATCTTTCTGTAATTCTGTGATAGTTTCGGTATCTTTGAGGAATATGAACTAATTGGTTCTACCATGTGTTTTGACACAGCGAAAGGAACGTGAAAAGTGTTAAATGGAGCCCCAGAAGGCAAGAATTGTACCATTCTTTTCTTCTTATTTCGCGTCCCTTCGTAAATGTTGTTCGTATCTAAACATGAAGAGCTACTAGGTTTACAGCCAAGTGATAATTTAGGTAATTTATCTTCTTTCACTATTTTCTATCCTTTAGATAAAACGTTTGTGTCCTTTACTGCGTTTAAAGATCCGGTATGACTTAACCGTTCACTATTTGCTGCACCTAGGGATGGAGGTGGTGTCAGCGAAGGTGACGGTGACGGGAGAGAATTGGATTCTTTCTTGTGGTCTGAGGCATAATTGGAGACTTTATTAGTGCTAATTTTCAATTCCAGTTGATTATCGTCATGATTCAAATGAATATCAACTTCTAAGTCTTGATCCCACTGTGCCATATCTTCATTAAGATTTCCACCCCCTCCATTTGGTATATCCAAACTAGATAAGAAATCCGTAGTTTCTTCATCCTCTATCACTCCAAGATATATTTCACTCGAATCATATAACAAATTATTTTTAAACACAACATCACGTGAGCGTAAGACCTTGTCTCTGCAGGGTAACCAGATCAGGAAAATGTTTCTAGAATCGTAACCTACCAGATAGATACCCAATTAAAGCTCTGGACTCTATCTTCTTCAATCGAGGTGTATTATGTTGAAAAAAATAGGCTCTACAGCCAAGTGGATATAAGTGACTGAAGCCTGGTTTCCTTCCAGTGACCTTTTCGAACGGAGATTTTCACTCCAGGAATTTTCGTGGTAGCCGACTATGAATATAAGTTCCACACTTTAGTGCTTGAGAAAATGACGTGTTTGGCAGTCCCGATGAAAGGATTAATGCACGACTTCTTATTAAGATCCATTTTGCTGCAACTTCTAACTTTCCATTCTGTTCAGAAGTATTTGATGCCGTATTTTGACGCACAATCCCTTTTATGGCTACAAAATCTGCCCATTCCTTACTGTTGACATTGTTTCACCACTAGTCTTCACTATCCTTACCGATACGTCGAATTGATTTTCTACCATTCTATTTTGATAGATACAAGCTCAACAAGCTGCGGATCTTCCTCCATGAATATTAAGAATGGCATACCTTGGTGTATGACAATAAGTATAGGTAGCATAATTATGACCATTATAACTTGATTCGAATTTCCGCTCTTTCGTAATTATCTTGAAGTTTCTTGATTGTATTGTAACCAACCTAACCCATAATAATATGTGCCTTCGCTGCTATTATTTTATTTGTTCAACGGATCATACTTGTTCGATTACTTTTGCTCATCATAAAAAATTTTGAGATTGGCTCTTAAAACACCCGATGAGATCCACCTTGATATAATTCGCAAAATGGAATTGCATCTCTATCTCTATCAATCAATATTTGATTTGATCAATTTATCAAGGAAAACACAATTAGTCACAAGTCCAGGTACAAGTGCAACACTTTTCAGCAACAAGTACTCGCCTGGTAAATTTGACCTCAAAAGTAGTGCGAAATTTTCATTAACTTCTATTGGAAATGCACTTATTCCAACATATAGCAGCTCGTTTTCTCCCACTCTTCTAGTTTCTTCGAATTTAGCGTCTGGATTTGTCACATACGTATCTCCACCATTGTCAATTATCCATTTATTTGGCAAATGAGAAACCCTATCAACTGTTTTATCAGATGAATAAAAATAACTAGATGGGCTAGTTTCTCCTATTGTTGGGTTTGCAGGCACAAGTGTGACAACAGCAACTGCTTTTTGAGATTCATATTTCTGAATTTCTGTTTCGATTAAATTATAGGTTGAATATTTCTTTCTCCATTATTAGACTTTTCTATGTTTTTATTTTTGTTTAAACCATCATAGCCATAATTCTTGTCACCATAATACAGGGATTCATTTTATAAACGAGTCACTCGTATGTCTCTTGCCTGATCTGTGATTGTAGACTGCTTCTTATGGGTAAACAATTGCTTGAAATCAGATTTCACTCGTCTCATGTACACATGGTTATCTGGGTGAACATGTTGCCTTACCCATACGCTCAAAAAATCACATTTCTCTAAAATTTGAGTCATTCGTGCTTTTTCTTCCAAATATGCCGGATGCCTATATGTATGTTCCGGAAGCAAAATCGTATAAGATTAATTAACTTAAGACTCATTTGTTGCTTCATTGACCCTGGGTCGCTGTGTTGGTTTTGGCGCAATTAATAGGTTTTCTTCATCACAAACGCCAATAATTTGAATACATCGTTCTCCATAGATCCAGCTACTCCTTCAAAAGCAAGCAAAAATGTATCTCAATATTCAATGCTTCGTAGTATAGTTGCACTCCCTATAATGACTGCGATTTTAGATAAGACTATCTTTTTCTGAAAAAAATAGAATAATGTTTTTTCTGCGTGTGTTCAAAAGAAGACTTTCCAAGAAGTTAATATAAAATCCAGCCTCGTCAATAATCAAATTAATTATATTTAGAGCGCCGGGTTTATAACTTTTGAACTTCTGGTCAAAAGAATCTTATCAATTCTAAACATACCTGTTACTCAAGTTTCGGTTTTACTAAATCAAACTATATTAATCAATGACATTAAACTTAACAAATATACTGCCATATATTCTCTGAACATCCTCTTGTGGCTTGTGCCATTATTATATTGAATCAGGGCAGCCATGTAAATTAATCAAAGAGGATGATTATTCGTGATGACACTTCCTCTGATTTTAGGATGGTGTTAAACATATTTATGAGATTCAGGAGAAGATGGGGAAAATAGCAGTATTACAAAATAATCACTTTATTATAGGAACATGACAAGCAAACTAAGTAGCAGTGTCTTAGCGAGATAGTTAGTTTGGCGAGGTCAGGACATATTCTTGCAGAATCTCACATGTTATAACAATACTCTAAGCCCACATGTCAGTTAAGCACGTTATCTATGGCCAAAGTTTACGAATAGCTGAGATCACGAAATTTTTACCATCTCCAGGGTTTTGGCATGTACATGAATGCCTCTATCTTCACTCTCGCGATGACAACGGGAGAAGTAGCAATTAATGCGACTTTTAGGAAATATAGTGCGACATGCGCTTATTCGTCGTGCTTGCAGAGCTAGATGGGTCCAAAATACCAAAGCCGTAACAGTTTTTTAGTTAGGATCAGCTTCGATGAATCCACAGTTTCTGGAAATTCTAACAAATGTTTTCGTCAAATTCTCAAAAGTATTGTGGTTCTCGAGGCTCGCCCCTTTGTTTGTGAGATATGATAAGATCAAGGCGGGAATAGTTACCACTCAAGATGTGTGGCCCTTAACTGATTTCCAGCTTCGCTCCTAGCATGCAAAACGTTCTATTCGCACTAGATTACAAGATTCCATGAAGATGATTGCCCACAAACATTATTTTCCAGATCAATACTCTTTATCAAAGATGTGGATATCAAAAAGACATCCTGCCAGTAAGTATTATCAATAGCATTATATATTAATTTTAAATCAAGTACATATAAAAAGTTAAGTGTCATCAATAACAGCAACATAATTAAATGTAAAGTAAAATTGTAACTACAAGTATAATTTGTTAAGTAAATTAGTGTAGACCAGCTGGGCGTGGATGAGTTGATATCAGGGGGAGTCGTATACGAAGCCGCAGTCGAGGGAGAGGCAGTAACCAACGACTGATGGAAGGAATAGTAACTCCGAGGATGACATCAACGTCCAGCAATGCATAGAACAAAAAATGTCACAACGTGATATATTTTCAGACCTGATATCTAAACTAGTACTAGTATAGCATGATCGTCAAAATAAGAATAAAATAGACGAGTGGTAAATTAATATAAGTCCGTGCAATATTGGGGAAATATTCAAAAAAATATATTCTGAATTCTGCCATACAAACTCGAGCGGCTCAGATTTTGTGAATTCGAATTAAAAACTACCAAGTAAATTCAACATTAAGCCTTCTCTTTAACAGAATATATGACATGATTCTAGTACAAATGCTTTAAATCTCAAGATAGTTTTTTTGAAGTAGAAAATAGAGATAAATATGTTACGGGTTAAACCCCGAATGAAAGAACCGGCTGCGGCAGTACTAATTTCACATTCGCTTAATAGCGTCATCGGAAAGAAACAGGTTTGCAAAGTAAGAATGGAATGAAAGGCAATATGATGTAATAGATCCTCTGGGAAGGAGCTATGTAGAATTATACAGTGTAGTTTCGTCAATCATTATAGTAACTCATAGAGGACGGCGTTAGCATGTATTTGAGGAAAGGATATTTCCCTAATTAGTTCTGTAGACTTTTATTATAAACTGATTTTACTGGACTTGCTCTGTCGTATATCGATAACAATTGATCCGGCGACAAAATATTATGCATCTGATTTTAGATACTAATACAAAGTATGCAGATCTGATTTTAGTGGCCAAACTACAAATATACCAAAAAAAATATGTTACCCAATATATAAATAATGTCAATGGTCAATAATTAATAAGAAGAACGCTTAAATAAAACCTAATTATTTATTTGGTAAAACGTTGTGGTAGGACTCCTTTGGGGGCTCGGGAATAGAGCCCCAGCAAATTTCGTGATTAGGAACGAGAGCATAAGCCCTACCTGGCATGTAATAGGCCAAAGAATTTACCCTGAATGAGTCTTTCAATTTCATTTGTATGGCACGTTTTGCATGCCAAAAACAAAAGTGAACTCTCACCAACGGCCAGATCTGCTGTGCTGCATTTATCTCCTACCTATGCTTACCACAATCGATAAATGAAGGAGCGAGTCCCGCTTGCTGTAATGGTCTCCAGAGGCAATTGAGGACTTGTGTTGTAGTTCCATTTGGTGAATTCTCGTTTGAGGGAAGCATTTCAACAAAACGGTAGGCCATCGGAACTCTGGTTCCATTAAGCTCGGCAAGCAAGGCATATAGATCCATCCCTGCATTATTAGTTCCGAAAGTTGCGTCAATCGCCACCTCTTTGGTAGTTCTTGATAAGGCATCAATAGATGAATGAATGTAAATTGCTAAGGCGCGCACATTAGCGACCAGAATGACTTCATGACAGTATTTGTTTATGAGTTCTTCAAAGAGATGTGTTGCCTGATAAGGGCTGGTCATCCTGGAGTCTCCAAAAACCTTTATTAGCTTGTTTCCACTGGTAGTTGCGTATAATCAGTGGTTATCGATGGCGATGTTACTTATTGAGGATGGTTCAATTATCAGATGAATTATTGTTAAACAGTTAGGATAGAATCGTAAAACTAAAGTGGATCTGTAAAAAATGGGGCTATAAAATAGAAAATAACAAAGGTAAAACGATTTAAAAATGTATCACGTTGTGACGTTTTTTGTTCTATGCATTCCGCTCTGATGATGATATCATAATAATCTCAGTCAGTTTGTGGGGGGGCATGCATATCCTTGGATTTTTTACTATAAACAGAAAAGCTCTGGAATGCTGTTAGCTTTTTTGCTTGCTGTTCGCCTAATATTTTCGCTTAGTATATTTTAGCGTCCGTTAAACCGAACCTTTTTTGGGCTTGCAGAGGGTACGTGTAGGAAGGAAATGGTGGGGGGGAAGGTGGAATACCAGAAGCGTTTACCTTAAATTTTTTTCACGTGACCAGTGAAAAATCGTGATGATTAAGGGACCTAATTCTAAAGTCTAGAGCAACGCTTAATTTTTAGGAGAGTTGAGTGAGTAATTATCTGACTAATTAAAGTGAAACTAAAATCTGGGCTCCCCAGCCACATCTCTTCACTTTTTGGGGAAGCAGTAAGTTGACAAAAACATAGATCAGAAATAAGATACCTGATTTTCTGTGAACCAAAGGCTTCTCAAATCCTAAGCTGTTTCTAGTTGCCAGAAATTTCAAGATGATTTAAAATGCCAAAGAAGCATACTAGAAAAGGGGAGATTGATAAATCCTTAATAAATCTCCCTCCAACACAACTTGCGAAACCATTACCTCCCACTAGATCTGCAAAGTTAAATGGCATCTTTACTACGGAAGATGAAGCATCTAAGAGGCCCAATAAAAAGCGGAAAAGGAAGAGTGCTATTGAAGATGATACACCCAAGGCATTTTTACGTTTAATGTCGCTTCAACAAGGAAAGAGATTACCCAAGGGCTTAGATGATGGTATAGAGACTAAACGTGACAAAAAGAAAAAAAAATCCTCAGGACAGGTTATAAATCAGTCTTTCATAAAAATGAATAGCGAATCTGAAAATTTGAAAATACGGCCTGGAGAAAAAATGTCGGAGTTTGGAGCAAGAGTAGACGCTGCACTACCTGTGAAGGGCTTGGTTAGAAAATCGACACGAAAAGGAGTGGAGATGTTAGGATTGAAGGATGGTCGAACAAGAACGGAGAAGCGAATGCACAAGATGTATGATCAATGGCGACAAGAAGAAGCGAAAAGAAAAGAACAAAAACAAATAATGCTCGAGCTGGCTGAAGAGGAAGAGATGGACGAAGATGGTCAAGTAAAGTGGAAAATCGATATACTAAAACAGTCGAAGTGCAAAAAAGGCAAGAAGAGAATTAAAAAGAAGGCTGTTTTTGGAGAAAATGACGACGGAGAGGACGATCCTTGGGCCAAAATTTTGAAAAACCGTGGTGAGGGAAAGATTGGATTACATGATGTAGCGCTAGCTCCACCAACATTTTCGAATCTACCGAGGAAGATTTTATGATAAAAAACCCACACAAAATTTTAGAATATATGAGGTTATTGTAACAATATCTAAAGCTTTTTCTAAAAATGTCTAGTAGACCTTGAGAAAAAAAGGATAATGAACACGTCAAATGTTTGGTAAGTTTATTTCAAATCACAACATAGCGATTTTTCATGTTTCTCAAATATTATAAAATTGACTGATAAGATTCTATTTCCACGATGAAGATTGTAAAAGTTGGCTCTAATAAATTCGCTTTATGGAAAATCTTCGTTACACGCCCTGCGAGCTTTAAGACCCATTCTGACAATTCACGTCTTTGATATAGAGAAACTGATCATGAGACAAAATTTTCTTCGTTCTATCAATAATAATAGTATATGAGAGTAGGATCTCGATGGGTGCTCCCTAATACTTCAATGAAAAAAATGAATCCTTTTTCCAAATCAAAATCCCCCTTTTTCTCCCAGTCTTGTTTTCCCAGTTCCTCTTACCTAGCTAACAATTGTTTACGTATCAACACTATAATCTGACAAAATACGACATTACTCTTTGTTGTAGATACATACTGACTTCAGTTTCGGTTGGGAATGTATTTCTGTCCCCTACCACATTCCTGCATCGCGACAATACCCAGTAAGCGAGGAATTTGAGATGTTTGTTGACAAATACAAAAGGGGTAATTTGAAACCTTAATCATCCATTCCTCCCCATCTGGACATACCGCCTTACGCGAGTTCCAAAATGTTTCGTAAAATAAACAATCGTGAAGTTTTGGTTCACCAAAGGGTAGTACAAAGCCAAGCTGCTCTTACATTTGAATTACGGTTTTGGTAATAATATATATATATATCCTTGAGCGATATTTACAAAATGAACCTTTCTTTGGTTGTAAATGTTCAAGAGATGTGTGAGGCGGCAACAGAATTTTAGAGCGATAAGATGAATACAGTGACTATACATTCAAAGGATAAATTTAACATACCCAATTTGTGTTTAATTTATAGCACAGTATTTATCTTCTTCTGTGGGGTTACCTCCATGAGTACGATATTTTCCAACATTAATGGGAATTCAGAGGACTTCATGGATTTTGCTTTATTATGCCTGAGGCTCTTATTGTTAACAAGCGGTAGATTTGGACGTGACAATGGATAAAAACGTCTCCGGGCCAACAAACAATTAACTTCCCATATTACCATGTCCAAACAAAAGCCAATCAAGAGTGAATACTGCCAAATATTCTGTCAAATTAGCTATCATATTTTCTGCCTAGCTAAACATAACCAAACACGTTCAAACAAAGGGTGTAACTCTTTTATTTATCCTAATTTTAAAATATTAAAAGTCAATCACACAAACTGGTAATGGCACCAGATCCTCGCACTTTATCTGGAGTGCAGCAATCTGATCTTCATGTTGTAAGATCGTCAGCATCTACTCCGTCTTTACGATCTAGAGACGGGAATTGCACTCTGAGCAGAATGGAAAAACCAAGTGGCGGTAACATACGTGTGGTAGTAAGAGTTCGAGGCTTTCTTCCTCGAGGTACGTGTTAAAGTTATATTATTTTTTTTTTGGCGAAGAAAATACGAGAAATAGGTATCTGGATTTTTAAGGTATCAATTAAAAATCATCTAACATTCACTGAGGGAGCATCCAGAGGTTGAAAGAGGGGCCGAATGTCTAATTTCAATGAATCCGATGAATCAAACAACGACACTTCTACTTCCCAATGAGTCGGATCCGACAAATACACGCTCCAAAATGCGCAAGGTAATGGAGGAGAAAATATTCGCCTTTGATAATTCTTTTTGGAGTCACAATAAGGCGGATGACCACTACGCACACCAGTCTGATGTATACAATTCATTGGGTGAGGAATTTTTGGACCACAATTTCGAAGGATATCATACATGTATCTTTGCATATGGGCAGACAGGTTCAGGGAAAAGTTATACGATGATGGGAACACCTGAAGAGCCTGGTCTAATTCCGCGAACCTGTGAAGACTTATTTGAGCGTATCGAAGCAGCTCGACAAGAAACGCCCAATATTTCTTATCATGTTCGAGTCTCTTATTTTGAAGTATATAATGAGCATGTTCGTGATCTACTTGCTCCTATTCAACCAAACCAGCCACCCTATTATCTTAAGATTCGAGAATCACCAACGGAAGGTCCATACATCAAGAATCTTACCGATGCGCCAGTAAGAAATATCAAAGAAATTATGAAATATATGAAAATGGGAGATGGAAATCGGACCGTAGCAAGCACTAAAATGAATGACACTAGTAGCAGAAGTCATGCGGTGTTTACCATAATGCTTAAGCAAATTCATCATGATATGGATAGAGATGAGACAACTGAACGTATAGCTCGTATTCGATTGGTTGACTTGGCAGGCAGCGAACGTGCGAAAGCTACAGAAGCAACAGGCGTACGTCTTCGTGAAGGAAGTAACATTAATAAATCATTAACTACTCTGGGTCGCGTGATCGCTGCACTGGCTGATCCGAAACAATACCGACCTGGAAAACGAAATAGAGACATTGTGCCATATCGCGACTCTATACTTACATGGCTCTTGAAGGATTCACTTGGAGGAAATAGTAAAACAGCAATGATTGCGTGCATTGCACCATCAGATTATGATGAAACTCTATCAACGCTTCGCTATGCAGATCAAGCAAAGAGAATCCGTACTCGTGCAATTGTCAATCAAGATCAGATAACTGCAGCCGAACGCGACGCGCAAATTGCAGCTATGGCAGAAGAGATTCGACTACTGCAGCTAAGTATTTCTGATAGTAGACGAAAAGAAAAAGAAGATAGTGAGAAGGAAGATGAGGTTGAAAAATGGCAAATTAAGGTTTCGGATATGCAACGAGCTATGGAGGAGAAAGACATGGTACAAAGTGGTAAAATTAGGAGTTTGCAGACTGAGAATGAAGCGCTGAGGTTACATTTGAGACTTCTCCTTGAACACCACAAAAATCCTATTGAAATTCATAATAATAGCAATAATAATAAAAGATCCCTTCCCAAAGCACAAAAAAACAACGGAGAAAATTTTGCAAATCACAACCGGAAAAAAGTGCCTCGTTTTTGGGATGAAGATGATAAAATGAATGAGGATTATGAAGATGAGGCAATTGATGTCTCTCTTCATGAAGAAAAAATCTCTGAGACCAGGCTTGAGATGCAAGAATTGTTATCAGATTTATCTATGTTTAAAAAGAAACTTTCTAACGACAAGAAACAGTTTTCAGTGCTTGATCTTTAAAGAAAGAAGAGGGGGTATTTTGTCTTCTACTTCTTTGATTTAACTCCAAAGTCATGATTTTTTTGGGGTGTGTGTGGGGGGAGGGAGGTTAAATTGTATGCATATATTATTATTATGGATAGTAAGCGGGGAGTTTGACCGGTTGATTTTCTTAAGAGGGCGTATTGATATTATAAAAAAAACAAGCGTTTTGGAGTTTTGTCTCGTTTTACAAAGGTCTTGCTGTGGCTTTTTTCATTTGGGGAGAATAGGGAGGGAAATCAGGTATGGGAAATGCAAGGCAAGGCTAAAGTAGAACTAAATGTTAGGGCGTTTGAAAGAAGTAATACCAAATCCTAATATTTAAATGTAACCTCTGTCTCCATTTCAGTTACAATAACCAGTGACTTATCATGAAATATGTGCGTAAACACCTTCTATATGCAAAAGATAGTAGATAGCTTATTGTTTGAAAGGTTCCACTCCTTTGGAGACTACTTCCTTTCAACTATAAAAAATAACACCCCTTACAACATCTCTATTTCTTCGGAATTATCCGCCCACACCCATTTAACTATTTCCATTTCAATTAGTTATAGCCCACCACATTCATTTAAGAGTCATTTTTTACTATGACTTACAAGCTTATCATGGATTATGTAAGTTAGACTTCTAACACGATTAACTGTTAAGATCAGTGCTCTGACTCGATATATATGTGAGGGGACATGTTCCCCCAATATATGGTTGTTTTTTTAATCTAAACACCGACAATTTGTGGATCAATAAGATCTACGTCTTGATAATAGTTTCAAGAAACTATTGTCAAGACGTAGATCTATTCCCCCAACTACTGTCTGACGAGGCAATTAGTTTAGCGTTGTTGTTACGTGAGAATAGAAGGGAAGCTGATTTTGTGTGCTTTAGATATCGGACTAGGAGTTTGAGAGCGAGCATTGTATTTTGTGAAGGGCTTCTAACGTAGCGGCAAAGACGATTAATTGCGTATTGTATGTCAGGTCGGGTCATATTAGCAATATGTAGAAGTGAACCAACTGTTGAGTGATATATCTTAGCACCAACGTTATTGGTCAGGTCCTCAGTATTATAGTCGATGAGATTATCGTCAGCTATGGGTGTGTATAAGCCTTTACAATAACTCACTCTCATGTCATCGTGCAATGCTTCAATCTTATCTGTTTGACTTATATAGATTCCGTTAGACTTACGTTCGATGTTGATGCCGATAAACTTGGTCATATCTTCTAAGTCTTTGATATCAAAGGCTTCTGCTAGTGCGTTTATAGTTTCAGTCATTTCTCTTTCTGACTGGGATATAATCATAAAATTATCCACATAAGTTGAATTGATTGTAGTGTTGCGACGAAACACATTATTATCGAATTTTAATGATACAAATTTCATTTGATAGAGTTCTGGTCGGAGTTTATTTTACAAGCTCCTTTGTGCTGTTTTAATCTCATAGATGTCCTATTGAAGTTTACAGATTTTATATCCAGGCTCTTCTCTGCCATGTTGTTGTTCAATATAAATAGGATTGTCAAGTTCAGCATATAGGAAAGCTGCGGTGTCAGGCTTTGAGAGTGACAATGGCTAGTCAGTTGATATGATCAGGTGAGACTAAGGTGATAACAAGCACGGAAAAGGGTCTAGTGACTCTAAGAGGGAGCTATGGTTCTAAGGGTAATTGTATTGGTGACTAGGACTAAGAGGAAAAGAGTAGACAGGAGACAAAGCGTGAAGAGATCTAACTAAAGGACTTCACATATATATACATCATTATTTCTAGGGTTACAGAGAAAAGTAAACAAGACAAGTAGACAAAGCGGTAAGCGAAGAGCCTAGTAAAACAGGCGTCAAATCTTTCAAACTCTTACATTACCCCCTCCCTTAATTAGGAAGTGAGATATATTGAGCGAGGTGCATCTGGATAGTTTTTATGAAAGTCTTGAAGTGCGTCGTGACAACTGTCTGGATGTTCATAGGACTCCTATGTAGTATCGATCGTACCAGTCCATCTTACTAAGTATTGTACCTTATTGCAACGAACTCGAGAATCTAAAATTGCTTCTATCTCGTGTACTTCGTGGCCTGAGGAAGAAATTTCTATAGATGATGGATCATCTTGATGTTGTGATGGATAACCTTCATAAGCAGGGAGTAACAAGCTGACATGGAAGTTGTTATCAATTCTGAGTTGATATGGCAGATCTAATTTAGCTACTAGAAGGGTTTTCATTGATATTATTCGACAAGGGCCTGCTCTGACATAGTCCAATTTTCTTGTAGGTCGAGAGAGTGATAAATTTTTTAAAGCTAGATACACTCGATCACTAACTAGATATCGTGGGGCTGGTAGACGCCTCTCGTTTGCGTACGAGCATAAAAAGGCTTGAGCAAGTGTAATTTTTTTGTTACATTGTCTTACTAAATTTTGCTTTCGTAAGATAAATTCGGGTACTTAGCGTTGCGACGTAGCTTCCTATCTAGGCCTGCAGTCAAGGCAAGGGTGATGCCCAAAAGAGGCGAAGGATGGTGATCCCTGCTGACGCATTGACATGATTATTACAACAAAATTCCGCTATTGCTAAGTGATGGGCCCAATCGTCTTGGTAGTAATTAACGAAATATCTCAAGTATATTTCCAATGTTTTGTTAGCTCTTTCAGTCTGTCCGTCTGTCTCAGGATGATAAGATGTCGGTAATTTGTGGTTGATTTAAAGTCGCCCACAAATTTCTTTCCACGTCCCATTGATAAAAGCCCTTCCTTGATCCGAGATCAGTGAATCTGGTAGAGATGCGAACCAAATGATATTATTGAGGAAAGCTTCCGCAGTTTCACGAGACGTAGGTCTTTCGATCGCAATTGTCCAAACTCTTTTAGTCAAACGATCTACCACTTGCAAAATGAAACGATAAACGTAACCTCTAATTTTACAAATTGGAAGGGGGCCCGATGAAATCCAAGATTAGATGGCAAAATGTGGCCTCTAGTGCATTGAGGAGCTGTAGAAATCCATAGGATTTTTGAACTGATGAGTTATTTCGTTGACACGCTTCGCAGCCTCGAGAATATTCTATACAATCGTTGTGACAGTTTGGCTACCAATACATTCGACTGAGTAAGCCATACAAAGCAGCGGCTACGCGATGATCATAAAGTGGATTCTCGTGTAGTTGCTTTAGAATATTTTCCTGGGGGGCTTTGGGTACGTATTCTCTCCCATTGAAGCTGAAAGAATAATCTGTGGTAGAACAATTTGCCAATTAGATATCCTTTCGCATTGTATTCAGCTTGGAGAGATTAGAACGAATTTGTTGATTATATTCATCCTCTTCATAGTGCTTCGTTCATTCATCTAGCGTTGATTCTTCATGCGATGATGGTTCAAGAGGAAAGCGTTTTAACTTGATATCTAAACGTCGAAGAATCTAAATTGGCCTTATCATTACCTGTTCATGATGCTTGGTACGCTCGTCATTAATGTCTGAGAACTTGTCTCTTCTTATACGCGTTAACGCATCGGGCTTTCCACCAAGTTTACCAGGCCTAAAAACTATTTTAAAATCATAATCAGCGAGCAATTCGTTCCATGGCACTTGACGTCGATTTAATTTCTTATTTGTAATAAAATGCTCGAGATTTTTATGGTCTGATAAGATTTGTATGTGGGCTTCAACGGTTCCCAGCTCAACTGTCCACGTTTTGAATGCATTCACAATGGCTAATGGTTTCTTATCAAAAATCTCATAGTTGCATTCAGTAGGAAGCATTTTTATGACATAAAAGCCACGGGTCGCAAGACTCCAGCATCATCGTATTGTCATAATATAGCAGCTGTAATATAATCGTATGCATCCATCTCAAGAAATTTTTATCTGCGAGGATCGAAAAGAGCAAGCATAGTCCCATATCCAAAAGCATTTTTAATTATACGGAATGAATATTCGCAAAGTTGATCCCATCGAAAAGAAATATCCTTTTCGGTGAGATTGGTGAGGGGGGCAGCTAGACGGGAGAATTGACGACGATAAAAATTAGCAAACCCAAGAAATCCTTACACGTCACGGGCTGAGCGAGGGGTAGGCCACTTTTGGACGCATGCTACCTTCTTAGGGTCCATGAGTATACCATTAGTTGACATAATGAGGCCCAGATGTGTGACTTGCGTAGTCCCAAAATCAGTCTTACAGATATCAGCTTGAAGTCCACGTTCACAGAGGCGTTGCAAGACTATCTTGACATGTTTTCTATGGTCTGAAATATTTTCTGAAAATATCAAGATATCGTCCATGTACGCAGTGCAGAAATTGCGAAGAAGACCTCATAATGCGTGATTAATACATGCCTGAAAGGATGCACACCCATTACAAATTCCGAATGGAAGTACTAGTGGTTCAAATAGTCCATGTCTACACGTGAAGGCAGCTTTCCATTCATCTCCCTCTTTGATTCAAAGCTTGTTGAATGCAGAGATGACGTATAACTTAGTTAAGTACTGTGCATGAAAAGGATGATGTGAGGTTTCATTAATTAAGGGAAGTGAATGTCAATTCTTTATGGTAATTGCATTTAAACCTCGGTAATCAATGCGAAAGCGAAGATTTCCATTTGGCTTTTTTACAAATAAGACCGGTGCCGTAGCTGGAGACCTAGATACACGAATAGATCCTTTCTCAACCTCTTTATCTAGATAATCACGGAAGGCTTTGAGTGTCAAATATAGTCAGTATTATTGGCTGCTATTTTGATGAAGGCGCCTCTTCCCGCCTCACTTATATTTGAAGACCTGTGCTGATCCAATTGGGGCAACTATTGATATTCTTATCGATCCTATTTTAGAAAACAGGCCACTGTTGCTATAACTGTCGATGTATTTTAAACTCATCAGTTTGTATTTTTCTATTGTGTTATTTTTGGATAGCATGTTATGTTTATTTTAAATTATTTATTTGTATTTGTTGGTAATATTCAACTTTGAATATTCGATTTATATTAATATCCTTACGGAATTGAAAAACAGTAAAAACAGAAAAAACGTGTAAACTTGATAAAACGATAAAACATATATTTTCAACTACTTTCTAAAACTATCGGGGAATATGTTATATACAATCTTTGATCTGAATCGAACAAGCTCGGCTAACCAATGCTAGAAACAATCTGAAACCTATGGTGCTTCGAGCCGAGATTTCGCGCCCTTACTTATGAGCACATCTACTCATGTGAAACTAGCAGCGGACCTATCAGTTTGTATCCCGTGATCCCGACAGTATTTATAGAATCAGCTAATATTTACGATCCATGAAGGAGGTTAATCAGAAATGTGTATTGGTAAACTTACGAGTAGAATAAGATAAGTCTTTTAAACAAGAGGAAATTAAGAGCTATCAATTCCCTATCAATCCCTTAAAGTGGCTTCATCTGCCATAGGACAGATATCCAAATATTCCTGATATATAGTTCGTGATGGTTCTTCGAGTATTGTCGCGCCACTGGGGGGTTTTTCCAGGCTGAATATCAATTGCATGGTCCCAAAAACGATGAGGAGGCAGCGAAATAGCTTATCTCTGATCAAAGACGTCAAGAAATTCGTGATAATGTGATGGAAGAAATGCCTTGGGATCGATGTCCTTAGAAGTCGTAATTTTTGCGGATCCAACGAGCATTGTTGGAGTTCTTTGCATACTTGAATCAAGCAGTATGTCAAGGCCACGAAGGCTGAGGGCAAAATAACCATTCTCAGGTTGCTGACAAAGTGCTGAAAAATTAGACGCAGTTATAATAGATGGTAGTTTTCCATTAAAAGTAGGTTTTAGATTTAGCTTTGTTGAATTGAAATTCTGGATCTTTGGTTCATCTAGATCAATAAGATTTGTTGAATTAAAATAAGGTACTGTCGTTTCAAAGCGGCAGGATAATTTCTCTAGGTAAGATTCACCAAAGGTTATAGTGTGGCTTCTCCAATCTATATAAGGATTGTATTTTTCAAGCCAAGATAGCCCGAGTATTAAGTCATATTTACACGAGTTAGTGACAAATGCAGAGAGAGTTTCAGAATGGTTTCCCATTTTTTAAAGTAAAGCTATCTTTTTGAGAAATTACTGGACCTTCTTCTCCCTCAAACCCTGTGAGTTGGATCGGCGAAGGAAGAGCTTGATATGTGAGATGAAGACGCAATGCAAGAGTTTCTGACATAAAAGCGAAACCAGAGGCGCCAGTGTCAACTAGGGTAACAAGATTTTCATTTTCTATTTTAGCGTGTACATACATAAGACGTGAGGAGAACATTGGAAACCCTAGCTGTCCTACCATTAACGACTTCAACAGGCAACTATCTGTTGAAGTTACTCTTTTAACGACTCTGATACTAAGGGTTATGGATCAATTGCAGATACCCCGATTCTAGATTTTCTAAGGGGACAGTTGAAGGCAATGTGTCCTTCCTTATTGCAGCGAAAGCGTCTACCAGGTGAGCGTCGAGCGTTCTTTGCTTCAGTTTTCAAGCGGCAATAAGGACCTTTTTCGCAAGAAACAGCATCCAAGTCCATTGCCGTTCTACCCTGTGACACCGTAAGTTCGGCAGGAGTCGGGGTAGGGTAAGATGTATTTTGGGAGAGAGGTCTTTGTAAAGCAGGTAACTGAGATTGACTGAATCTTTGAGACGTATTAATTTCTTGAAAAGTCGCATCTTTTTGGCGGAAGTAAGCCACTAACGCATGGTACTCTTGAGGAACGCCATGCGCAGTGACGAGAGCATTCTAGAGCCTAATTGATAATCTGCGCTCTAGCATGACTTTCCAATTGGTTTTATCCAAAATTCCATAAATAGAATTCATCATGTTGTCTTCGAATATTGTTATAAAGTCGTGAAATTTCAAATTTTTTTTGGTACAGAGTTTCTATGATACGGGTAGCTTGTTCCGTTAAGCCGGGATCTTGACATCTTTGCTTTAAGGCTGACAAAAATCCAGCAAGGGTCGTGATTTCTGGGGTAACAAAAGGATCTTCCAAAGATCTAAACGATGATCGCAATTTGAATAGGGCCCCTTATCCTAGGCATGTGAAGGCAAACTAAACCTTTGATAGTTCGGTTGGAAATTGATGTCCATTGTTCTTGATTTGGTTCGCTAATTGAGAACAAAATGAACGGAGATTCGTTGATTGGCCATCATGAGGGGTAATTGTAGGCGCCGACACTCTTATTATAGGAGCTTGATTTGACTCTATCGGCTCAGTAAGGGTTTGGGATGCTGTTGGCGGTTGTTGTGTGGCAAATAGCCTAGTCACCTTTTCTTCATTTAGTTCTATGGCATGATCCATCGCTCCAGGAACCCGTAGCAGATAGGAAATGGACCACAAGTGTGATGGTAGAAATATTTTTGAAGCTGGAAGGGAATCTATATCCATTGTTTCTGATCAGGAGTTTGGTAATTGGAGCCTATTCCTAAGTTATATTATATTTTATAGACGCTTTGTAATTTCGGGTTCCGAGGGTGACAATGGCTAGTGAGTTGATATAATCAGGTGAGATCAAGGTAATAACAGCCACGGAAAAGGGTCTAGTGACTCTAGGAGGGAGCTATGGTTCTAAGTGACCACTAGATTTTTCTTTTAAGGTCCATTTGCCGGTCATTATTTAGCCCATAGCTTTAGAACGTTAAACCAGCTAGCGTCCATATTTTGTTGCGTTCCATCTTATCAATTTTGTTGTCCATAGCTTTTGCCCATAATTTAGCTTTGGGTCCAGACAGTGCGGATTCTATTATTCGTCGATTACTATTTTGTAGAGCGAGGGTGAAGTGCACCCATCTTTTCCGTAACTGTGCGAACATTTCGATCAACAATTCTATTTTGCTCAGGAGCATGTGATGATGATTTTTGCTAGTCAATTCCTCGAGAAAGCAGAAGTTGTTTAAGTTCAGTATTGTTGAATTCAGTACTAAGGTCTGTGTATATAAATTTGGGAGTTTTATCGAATTTGGTTTTTAAATCTTCGAGCAGATAGCGGATCTGATTAGGTACCGTTTTCTTAACATATATTGGCAACTCTCATTTCCAGGAGGTGAATTCGTCGACTGCTAGAAGGAACCATGTTGCGTTGGGAACACATTTGTCGAAAGTCGTTGATAAAGATTTCTACACTCCGACAAGGACCATATGTATGCTTTCGGCGAAAGATGATGAGTTGCGAAGAGAGCCTTGTCCTTTGATTCTCGTTATCTTTACTTTTGTGTATATATAGCAGTTTGTGGGAGGTTTGTATTTGTTAATACCAGCGGATTTTGATGCATTATCTTGGGCTTTCCTTCCAGGATGCCCAAGTGTGCTATGCCAGTCACGTTGCACATTAAAAACAGATTTTATTTGATTTGGAGAGTGTGGAACATAGATAATTCTACCAGAAATTCGACGAAATGTAGCACACATTTTCCACTAGGGCGTAGAAGTTCAACATCATGGTAATCTGAGGGCCATCTTATCGAGAATCTCTGTTTTTCTAATTGTGCCACAGACAGAATACGCGTTGTTTGTCCTGGTATATGTATGGCACCTTGTAGTATTTCAGATTTATTATCACTAGTTGGGAATACTAGGTAGCCACTGCCAGATGTTCTGACAAGAGTTCCTCCTGCCACGCGGACAGTGTGGGGAGTGGGAGAATAGGAGGAAAAATTGGATAGATTACCAGAAACGTAACAATCTGTTGCGCTATCTAGTTGAAACCCTGTATGAACAGAGGTTTTGTCAATGGAGAGGATGTTTTTATTTACAGAATTGTTTTTGGACATATTTGAAGATTCGGCTCTTTTCTTCTTTCGACACTCATCTTCACTATGCCCTTTATTTTTATAGAAATTACAATTTTCATAATAGTAGTGGGGGCTGTTGGTTTGTTAGGTGAGGCGTAAGATTGACATTCTGAAATTATTTCAGTCAATTAAAATTTGCGGCATTTTTGAGCTAGATCGGGTAGAATTATCTGTAGGTGATGTAATAGTGAGTATGTAAGGATATGTAACACCAACTTAGTGACTGGAAAGTGCTCTCTAAGGTCGGTGAATCGTCTTTGAAATTCATTAATGAATTTGTGTAATGTGAATTTATTGGAGGGTTGGTATGAAAAGAAACGATCTGCTACCTTTGTCAAATTGTTGTGTTCAGCTGCTTGAGAGATGCTAACAATATTGGAGGAGATTGTGTTGGGAGAGTCTTGGGGTGCCATCGTGACGTGAGGTGCGGTTTCTCTCAGCTTCGCTGCCCACCAGATAAACCACATGGTAGTTGCCTTATTATTTGGAGGATCTTTTAGAAAGACAGCGGCAGTGTCTGAGATTCTGATGAATCGTTGGAGTGTCTCATATCATTGAGCCCAGTGTCAATGCAAAAGCAGCTCGAAAATTCTGGGAGAGAAGCGAAAGATTATTTCTTGGCCTCAACTTAGCCATGTTGGGGAAAAGATTTGAATTCGATTATCAATATCTTGAATTCTGGCTACAGCAGTGTTGAAGTCTAAGTAGTAAATATCTCTCTCATAAACCAGTGCCTGTTGAAGTTCAAGACTAATATATAGAAACATTATATTTCGAGGCTCTCTAGACTTTTTATATCTCATGATCGCAACATCACGCCAGATTTCAGAGATTATAGTGAGAGAAGAATTTTTTCTTCTGATAATTTGAATGCAGTCTGGCTATCGCGTTTTCACTCGGTTCAGATCATCAAACAACCCTGTCAATTTGTTCATAATTATTTCAGTGGAATTAAAGTTCAGAATTCCATTTTTAATCGATCCATATATATGTGCTCAACAGTCAGTATCCAGCCTTGAGACTTGGCGTTATGGAGCAGCATATAGGAAGAATATAGCGTCCGTTACAAAATAGCCCATTTGATAGTCAAATTGCCATTTGAGTAGAAATACTCGTGATCTAATCACCTTTTTTTTGTAGGATGAGACACGCTTCTCTTACCCCGTTTAATGTTGATTTTTCGGCTCATAACCACTCTTCGAATTAAGTCTTCTTTGTTAGATGTCTAATAGGTTGAATTTAACCAAATTTTTCTTTCCAAATATGTTCATTTAGAATAGGACGTATATTTCTTAGACTTTGCATATGAAAGAACAGAAACTTTATGCAGTGATACCACCTTGCAGTGAAATGAATTGGCTTTTCGTGCTTGGGATATCTATTTAATGGTTTTGATCAATAGTTGTCAAGTGAATAAAAATCAAAGAGGTAGATATTGTTTTTTTTAAAGTTTGAACAGAAGGACGGTAGAAAATGGAATAATCGTTAAGTGACTCCGCAAGACAAACTTTGTGCTTCTCGGATATTTTTTGGATTAATAATAGTCCGAATGCTGGGGCTTGGAGCAAGCATTGAAATTGACAAGGAAGATAGCTTGTGTAAATAGAATGTCCCTCCTAGTTGACCCGATCACAAGCGAGAGCGCTCTGGAGGAGCGAAATTAGCGTTTCTCGGCAATCTTGAAGTCTTGCGCGCTATTGCATCTCCAAGAACCCGCTTTATTCTCTTTTTAGACGAGAAGGGGAGATTTTGAAACAGAGATCATATGAAGCAGGCCTTTTTCTTGGCAAAAGGCCATTAATCTCTGCAGAACTCCTGCATGGACATGACGCAGAACTTAGTATGTGTCTACACGATAATGCATGCCCCTCTCCATTTTCTGGAGATGATTTAAGCGGTGTACACTCTAGCGAACTGATCGTATAGCTGAGGTGAAGTCTGAAGGAGATATTACTTGGTACTGAATCAAGAGGGTTGTTTGATGTTAGAAAACGTAGCGTCTAATATTTGTCTAACCAAGACAGGACGAAGCTAAACGAAAACAGCCAATGTGAATAGCCAGCCCTGTCTTTTCCTCTGAAAAGCTAACCAACTTTGTAATAGTCTGCCGTGGCCCATGTCCTGATAATCCAAAATGCAGACCCGTTATCAGGTTATTGTTTTGGCTTCTATGAGTCCAAATATGCCAAATTGATTGATCATTAGTTTGTTTTAGCCAATCAGTCAGCGAGTCCTCGGTTAGATCTTGAATATCCATGCAGCTTGGTAGTAGCTACAGGCTTTAGGTTGTAGCTCGCAAGGGTTAGAAAAAAGTTTACAAGGGGTAGAACCTACTGCCTGAGTGACGACGCGTGTTTGTTTACTTGATTATACGTCTGTTATATTTCTCAAGAGTCGGATAGGCCGCCATCGTAAACAGGATATAGAAGGTATGAAGATATCAGGAATACGTGATCCTCTCAACCCACAGCAAAATCGTTCTACTAGCTAGCCTTCCTCAACAGCGACACGTGCTTGTTAAGAGGACTAGGTTGAATAGGTAGGAATGTTATCGTCATGACTTAAAGGTGGAGTGGGGAGACTCCACCAAAGGTATGAGTTGTATGTGTCGTATAGAATCACTTAATTGAAGCAAGTCTACAACTCTGCCTGCACTCACTTGACAACAGCAAATGATGAGATAAGCATCATCGGTGTGTACTTAAATTTTGTCAAGTACACTAGTGACGAAATTTCAGTAAAATGCTTGCCACATCTCACTATGTATTAGCTGCATGAGCTATTCGAGTCATTCTCAGCTAGCAAGTAAATATGATGTATAGACATTAGATTAGTGATTATCTGCAGATAAAAAGTTCAACTTGATGATTCTTAATGGGATCGTAGGTCTGTTTTCAGTTATGTCTCAATTTATCATACTATCAAGATGTTCGAGGGCTAACATAAACTTAGCATTCTCAATATTCCGAGAAGATCTTTAAATTATACTGAAGGATAAATGAAGTTTCCTGGCTATTATTTTGTAGCCTAAGCTCGACCCTTTCCCCCATTTATCTTTGAATATTTCCCCTTAAAACCCCTGGGGATGATTGACATTTGAAAAAGGGTCTCCTCTTTCTCAACTCCTACCTCTCTCGTCAAATTGAAAATTTAAGCTTCTTGCCTTGAGATATCAATGGCATAGTCATTTTTACTTGGTCATTTTTTGTTAAAATCGGGGTATATACCGGGAGGGTGTCACTGATAAGACATCTTATTTTGAAATTTTCGGAAACTATTTTTTATCTCCCCGCAAACCTTCCTTTTCGAGCCCATGCGATTTCTAGAATCAGAAACTTCTGTGAATAGTGAAAGTCTATTTTACCTCCCGCAAAATTTTTCCCAGCACTTCAAAATCCTAAGTTCAACCGGTTGGGCTAAAAATTGACTTAGAGTTGAGGAATTTTTTAGACAAAATGTTCCTTTCTAAGGTAGATTAGAGTTAAATTGTGATTTTCTATGTAAAAATGTCCAAAAATAGTATTTTTGCTCATTATAAGATATTAAGAACCTCGGGCTTTCTATGTCTGCCAATCTCTAGGCTCTCCAACTACATCAGAAAAGTACTTATTTGAATAGAAAATCACATCTCTAGCCAGAATTCCAAAACGCCAAATTTTTTGGCGCAATAAAGAGTTTAAAAACGTGGTTGAGCAAGCAGTAAATGGATCCGATTCATTTACAGCCTCACCATACCCGCGGCACCGCCGATTACATGCTTAAAGCAAGCAGGGCTCTGGGCACGTGAATTTGAGCATATCACGTGTACGAGAAGATTACTCAGCAAGAGAATCAAATTGATTAATTGCAGCATCAGATTGGTTGTGTCAAATGCCTGCCTGGCTGCCTGATTGATTGATTGATTGATTGATTCAATAAATGCACACTTCGGATGAATCGGAGCAAGTCGTGGCCCCTATCGATAGCTGCTTTTGCCTGTCTGGACCGGGGACCTTTCGGCTAACGTTGGAGAATGCATTGGTCGCGGGTAGCAAGGCAGGGGCTGGAATGTAAGCCTGTTTTGATTGGCATCTGACATATGACGCATACCGAAAATAGCGAAAAAGGGGGCTGATTTGCTTTGTGTGTCAAGCTGAGGGAGACTGCCAAGCCAAGCAGCATCCAGCCCCACTTGAAACGCAAAATCTACGTCCTGAACAGCCCCACAATCTCGCATTCCAGTTTCACGCTGCAGGAAGCTCTAATATGTATTCTCCGTTTTCCCCGCATACTTAAGCTTTTCAACCCATCTGCTCCTCTATTAGCTTTTCGATCTGATCGTCTGTCCTGTTGAAACTGCCCTCGAGATTTGTTTACTTTTATCTTCCTGAAGCCTTTTTTTTAAATTCCTATTGCCATTAGATACACCAAGCATCAAAGAAGACACAATTGGTTTAAATATCGTGCAATATATAGATATATATACATACGAAGATATATTTTTTAGAAGTCGTTTGGAAGAATAAATAAATTACCAAAAATCGTTAATAATGGCTTTACGTGCAGCTACTAGGCCTTCAATTCTGCCGATGCGAGGCTCAAACAGCGGTATGAACGAATCGATCTTAGAGCAGCGTGATGATGCGAAGAAGAATATGTTAAAAGCTATGCGACCTCTGCCTACACAGCATTACTGGAATATCTACTTTGATCGGTATGAGACATGATAGCGGTATTTCTCTTTTGTTTCTTTTTCTTTTTTTCGACTTGTTAAGAGCAAAAAAAGAATTCCTTATATTGCGACGTCAGCTAATTTCTCTTCAATCTTTTTTTTTAAAAATGTAGACAGCAGAAAAACACATCGAAACCTTCAGAAACCTCCTACACTGCAAGCTTGGATCGAATCGGTTCTCAGATTGAATCTGTTCAAGATTTCTGGCGATATAACAACAATACTCCTGTGGAACAAATAAAGATGAGGGAATCCATATATCTGTTTAAACAGGGCTTTCAACCAATCTGGGAAGATCGAAGGAATGTAAATGGTGGTAGTTGGACATTTCGTGTCCAAAAATCAAACGGACCAATTTTTTGGACCCGAGTCCAGCTCATGGCGATTGGCGAAAAACTGCAAAGCTGTCTTGAACCAGGTAAGAGAAATTTTGTTTGAAAAAACTAGTCGTTTACAAATTCTCTCCATGCTAACCTTCAATAGGAGATCAGCTCTGTGGCGTTGGTCTGTCAGTACGTTTCAATTCTCACCTTATTTCAATATGGCACCGCGACGCATCAAAACAGAAATCTATAGATGCGATATTAAGAGTAGTCCTCGAGGAACTACCAACAGAGTTACAACCCAAAGCAGATAACTATTTTTATAAAAAGCATTCCGATCACATAGGGTTTAAAGCACCCACAGTCCCATCAGAGAATATCTCTCCACCAACCATTCAGGCCTCAGTATGATAAAATTTTACTCTCTAACCTGTAATAAAAAAAAAAAAATTGTTCAAAAATTGTTTTATTTACGATCAAAAATCTATGTTATGTATGAGAAAGCGTTTTATGGTATTGTGTTCAGAGTTATTTTAGAAGAATAACAGGATGACAGCTGCTTTTGAAAAGTAACCATCTATGATGATGCATTATAAATTCAGTTAGATAGCTTTAACATTCCCTATCAGCTTCTCTCTCTGGAGATGGAAAAGGGTTAGAAGTCACAGATAAAAAAATACAAAAAATTATAATAAATGTATCCTAACGCCAGACTCCAGCCTTTCTCATTACATCTTCAAACTCTCCCTTATCTACGCCTCTAGCTAACCCAGCACCACCATTAGCTTCTAGTACCATATCTCTTAGTAGTTCATCGGAGACTCCATCTTCGCCTATACTCCTAGCAACTTCTCTTAAACTCGCCAATGTGATTCGATCATTTCCCTCTCTTACAAAGAGCCCCCAAGCCTCATCCACTTCCCGCTGATAGTCCTCACTATTCACTGTCCGAGAATTTATTTTCAAAGCACAAATTCCAACAAATGGTTCGTACTCCACCACACCTTCCCCCTCGGGATCCAGAATTGAGATATATTCTCTCAATTCGTCCACAGTCGGAGTCAGGGACAAAGCAATTAAAGCACGTCGTAGATTAGTAACATGAATCTTGGCCACCAAAGCAAGATTATTTATTTTTTTCTTGGATGAGGAGGAGGTTGTTTTACCTTTCTTGGCCGCTGTCGCTGCCGTAGAAGAGGTGGTTGATGTTGCACTGCTAAATTCCTCGGCAAAAAGATGAAATACTTGATGGATTTCTTGTTCCTGAGCCGCCGTGATTCTATGCTCGCGGGCTAATTTCGATCGTCGAGCGGTATCATTATTACTGTGAATTAAATTTTTATTAACATTATTATTTTTTTTGTTGTTATTACTGTTATTATTATTATTATTACTACTTCTATTTCTCCTAGTAGTTGGGGAATGTTGTGTATTTTTTTTTTTTGTATTGCTTTGTGTGGCTTTGGTCGGCTGGTTTCTTCTTTTGCTGCTGCTGCTGGTGTTTCGATTGCTTCTTTCTTCTTCACTACTATCACTGCTGTTGCTGTTGCTAATGCTAATGCTGTTCACGCTGCTATCACTGTCGCCGTCGCCGTCGCTGGCGCTATCGCTGATTGAATTGTGATCATCCATTTCTTTTTCTTTCTTTTTTTGGAATAATTGGTGGAAGAAAATATGTATATTTTTGTTCTCAAATTTAGTTTTGTTTATTTTTAAAAAATTTCTGATTTTTGTTAAAAAAACAAGTATTCTTTTTTCTCTTTTTTTAAATTCTATTTTTTTTTTTCAAAATGTTTTAATTGTAAAAGAATATCCCCTCTTTTTTTTTTCACCAAAACCGTTTGTGAAAAAAATGTTTTGGTGCCAATCAAATACAACTTATCAAAGAACAAGTTCGCTCCATTTCAAAACTTTTTTCCTATTGTCTTTTTTTAATTTTTTGGTTTGGTTTGGAAAATCCCTTTTTTCTTGATATCACACAACACAATGACTTGAATGTATATGTCGATTAATCTTGAAATGCTTTCGAAACTAAGCTCTTTTAAGTAGCTCGATAAATATGTATTAATTTCATATATTTAGTAAAATTCTCACAGTACGACTTGACACGATAGCTTATGGTATATTGGATCAAGCGTAAAATGGTGTATTATTGTCACCCTTCTGCTCATGCGAGGTCAGACTGGAACTCACTGCAGCAAACTCGCTAAATTATCCTGCTAAGAGCAAATGTATTTTTTTTTAGGAGAACGATACCGATAGCCCCCTGAAATGATAATTGTAGCCACCTGCGTCGCACCTTTTGGTGGATCTTTTACTAAAACGTTGGCGGTAAGGCCAGCCTAACCCAAAATACTAGAGAGACAAAATCAATTTTACTTCACAATCAACAAGACCCTGTCAAAATGGTAAATATGTGAACTTTATTTATGTTACCTAGTCAACAGACTAGCAACCCTCTATATGGATTGATGAATTTTTGACGAAAGAAACAAAATTGACAAAACTACTATTACATCTACAAAAATTAGATAATACTCCCTTCCACAATAGATTAGTCTCTTTACTTGGCTTTTCCATTGAATCAATTTCAATTTCTAATAATAATAATAATAATAATAATAATAATAATAATAATAATAATAATAATAATAATAATAATAATAATAATAATAATAATAATAATGATAATGTCAAACGTTCAACCTTTGTCACTACCCGCTAAAGCTCAATACGAGTCGTTTGAAGCCCTGTTTTCATCTTGCCAACAGCATGCCAAACAGGCTGGTTATGTATTCATAAAGCAAAAATTGGAAAGACGCAATAGCCGTCTGATACATTGATTTTAAGTATTCGGGAAGATCTAAATCAAAATATATGGACGATGACACTCATCGACAACACATACGAAATACCCATAAAACTGGTATTGTTTCTTCCAATTTTCTTGTATAAACTGACATTGTTGTTAGGATCTATCATCTCACTGAAAGCTAGAGAGAGTGTTGACGGCCAGTGGACTCTTTGTCATAGATATTCTGAATTTTCGGTGCATAATCACGAAGCACGTAGTAGCCCCTATTCTATAGAGTATCGTCACCTAAATTCAGAAAGAAAAAGTCGTGTTCGAAAATTACTTTCAACTGGAGCTCGGCCTAAACAGATGGGTTTTATCATCACAGAAGAGGACCCATCTATATCCACTTCCCATAGTAAAATATATAACACCAACAATAGGGCTGAGGCTGCGAGGAAAGAAATACGAGGCCAATCAAGTTCTCAAGCCTTAATTCCTAATATGCAGCGATTACAGATAAATGGTGAATTATTTATCCGGTATCAATAAGATACCTCGCGACGAATATCAATGATATTCTTGGCAGTTTGTAGGGCCGTCCAATATGCTAGACATCACTTTGAAAGACTGCTGGTGTATTGTACTTTTAAGATCAACAAATCTGACATGCTGCTTTTCCATTTTATAGGAGCGGATCATCATAGCAATTCCATTACAATCGGTCTTCGCTTTTTGGATCGTAATAGCTATAATAAGCATTCATGCACAGGATGTACATCGACAAGTCACAATAGAAGCAACTGTCCATCGAGGATATGAATAATTAAATTTTGTAATAGATAAGAATATTATATATTTTGTAAGATAAACCAGGTTATTTTAATTAATGTAATAAATTTCTACTATCAATTGGATTCAAAGTCCAATATTCGGAGGGCTTTTTTTATTTTAAAATCAAATAAACGTCTTCTCTATAACGCCATCGAAAAAAAAAAATATTTTAGATTACTTGATTGCTTTAGTTTCGTCGAGTGCTGTAAATCCTGTGTAATAACTCCTCTGAAATATGCACATTATTCTGTGGAGAGTGATTGTAAATAAAACTTAACCAGTGGCCGACTAGGCCTTAAAATATCTCCTGGATATATTATTTTAAAAGTCACAATTTAAGATGATTGGCCAATTATTTAAAATAGAGTAGAAAATAATTTCTTCGGCAGAATCTATTATTACGTGAACAGGGGGTAACAGTTATCATATCAGGGGGCTATCGGTATCACCCACCCACCTTTTTTTACTGCACTGATCCCCTCTGTTGCTGTGGAGATAGAGATGGACCTTCATAAAAAGAATAAAGTATCGCAAGGGTAAAGAGGGGCACTCCCGCTAAATTTGTGGATTTTGACAGGGTATATTGAATTTCATTTACCTAAACTAGCAAAATTCACTGTTGATTTATGCATAAACATTAAGAATTTGTATGGGAAAATATTTACGATGAAAAGAAGTGCATCCTCGAATTTTAGTTAAAAATAAGTTATATTTTGATTGTTCCTATTTATGCAAGTCATACATAATATTTTATGTAGCCTAGGATGACAGATATCCTAATACTTAGTCAGGACACCCACACCTTCATAGACGGTCCTAACTCTACACGGCATCATGTCTATAAGCTTCTCAGACTCATTCTCATCTACCGCCTCGTTCCAGGTTTCCTTTGTAAATTCTCGAAGCCGATCCTGTGACCGCTGCTTCCCATGTCCCAAGTCTGGATATTTGCTTTGGATACAATACTTTATTAACATCCAGACATGTTCTATTGGGTAGAGATCCGGCGAGAATTGTGGCCATTCGATGGGAGAAATATGTCTCTCGTTGAGCTATTGAATTGTACGAGCTACCTTATGAGAGGGAGCATTATTGCATAACTCGTAGCTCTGGTCTGACCATAATCATGTTTTGAACGAGCGGTACTATTCTCTCAGTGTATCTTGCCGCGCTGATTGAATGCCACTCCTTCTCCCAAAGTATGGTGGGACCTATTCCTCTACCCAAAAAGAGCCCCAAAACATCCACCCAGTCCGTTTACGAGTACTTTCCACGGAACATGCGATGTCATAGGTCTCATCGGTCTAGACAATGGTCTCAAAGTTAGAGTTTTAGCCTTTAGAAAATCATCAGTCATCAAAGTCTCATCAGTCCAGAGAACTCTCATCCAATCTTCTTTCTCCCTTTAGAGATGTTCCCTAGCGAGCTCAACTCGCTATCTCTGATTTTCGGGATAAGGTGTCGGTTTCAAGATGGCAGTCCGACGCTCGTATCTCCTCTTTCGTAATTCCTGTCGAATTACATTCTCGCTAACTCGAAAATGATGGGAGGACTAATTAGCGAACTCAAAAGGGGACATTTGACGGTGATCTGGGTATGACCGTACAAAAGCTCTCATTTCGTCGATCAGCTCAATGCTCAGAATAGAGGGCCGCCCGCAAAAGTTTTGTGGTACAAGGTAGGCAATGTTCATTATATAGCAAACCTTCTAGTAGCTTATTGTGAGTCGTCGCGCAATCTTCCTGTAAAAGTAACCTTCGTTGGCCAAAGTCCTTACCTACTAATTTTTAGAAACAGAAATTTATCACTTTTTTGTTATCATGCTAACTTGAATGCGTTGTTCT
Source organism: Oidium heveae (assembly GCA_003957845.1). NCBI lineage: Eukaryota > Fungi > Ascomycota > Leotiomycetes > Helotiales > Erysiphaceae > Oidium > Oidium heveae. Next base: position 13,005 of record QVIK01000154.1, on the reverse strand, counting down.
TGTGTTGAGTTCTTTGCACGAGCACGAACAAGAGCATGAGATGTTAGTAATGATGTAGGTAATTACATTCAAGGTGAATTCATTTTCACAGATATTTGATTCCTAGTAGCGAAATAAAATGTTGATTTCCAGAAAAAGTATTGATAATGACTTTGATGATAGATTTTGAATGGACGATGGTGAATGATGATTATGAATGACATAAATATGCAGAAGGGTGTTTAATATTACATAAGTTCGTAGCGGAATTTATTTTCCTGATATATTAGGCTAATATGCTATTAGACTTTAAGAATAACTGGGTAGTCCTTGAAAATATGTAAACAGGCTTGCTCTGTCTCCATCTCTAATCCTTGAAACGATATGTACCCTGTTCTAACCCATACCTTATGGCCACGGTTGAAATTGTAGGTGGAGCCGCTAGTAGGGTTCGCAGCGCGATGATCTTAACCTAATAAAGAATGATCTGCTATCAAATGGAGTTTATCCCCCGAATTTATGAAATTTCTTGGCAAAAAATGTATGGTGAATTCATCCGACAGAGAAATTGTAGGTGGGTCAATTCTTCTAGCTTAAGTTTAATTCATACATGATCTACAGCATAAAATTTTATGCAATCGTACTATCAAAATTTGCAACTTGAAAAGAGGGTAAAAGATTTACAGATAGGATCAACAAAAGCAGAGAAAAACTTTAGTTCCCAGTACTTTGTCAGACCCCCATCAGCATCTATAACTAACTGTCTTACATCTGGCTGGCATAGTCTCAATGAGTTTGAAAAAGTACTCAGAGGGCACAGAATCCCACGCTTCCTTCACAACCAGTCGAAGTGTATTTCCAGATCGTTTTTTTCCTCTGCCCAGACTTGGATACTTGAACTGAATATAGTCTTTCATGCTACCCCAAACAGCCCCTATCGGATTAAGGTCTGGGGAGTTGGGAGGCCAAGGAATAGGAGTATTGACTCTCTCCCCCATCTCTTCCATCGTCCTGTCTGCTGGGTGAGGAGGAGCGTTGTCCTGCATCACGGAGAGCCAAAGCCGCATAGAAACCCTCCCATCGATTAGAGATACTATTTTCTGATAGTACTTTTCAGAATCAATAGAGCTCCATTCTTTCTCCCAAAATAGACAGGGACCTTTTTCCGGACCTGCAAAACAACCCCAGAACATCCAGCCGATCCTATTTTTTGTCTTTTCACCAATACAGTTGATATCGCATTCTTCACTAGTCTAAATTTAAATGTAAGTCCAAGGATAAATTGCATGTCATATAGTAAATGTTTACCTTCCTAGTGATCCATTCTCTTGAATGCTCACCATCCTTCACCCATGTTTCGTCGGTCCAAAGTATGGACATTCAGTCCTCCACAGTCCAGTGAACGTGGGCTTCAGCCCATTCTTTGTGAACCCTCTTGGTCTGTTCGGATATCGGAGGTTTCTTGTGTGCCGGGTGGCGCCGATAACCTCTTTTCTGAAGCTCACTCTGAATAACTCTTTCGCTGACACTTAAATGTCTAAAGGGACCAGCAGCGAGTTCGAGATAGGTCATTCTTCGATTTTTTGAAGAAGACTTCACAAAATTCTCTAAGTCGTCGACATTTTCGCGAGAAAGAATTGACGAACGACCTTTTCTTCTCTTTGGTGTGATGTTACCACGGTGCAAGGCGTAGCCAACTTGACGCAAAGATATTTTTAACTGATCGGCAATTTCTTCATGGCTTTTACCAGCATCACGAAGCGCGTGAATCTGATGGAATCTATTAGTAATAATTCGTAATTTTTCAGTCTCAGGCTTACTAAAAGGGACTGGTCTCTAGACACGTGCCTCTTTTGAGGTGTGGGAGGTGAGGTCTGAGAAGAATTCATCTGCGCAAATAATCAGTCCCAAAATGCAATCTTTGCCAACTGAAAGGTCGACCTTGAGAATTAATTAATAATATTTGATAACTTAATAAATTTAGATACTCGCAAATTATAATTTACCTACTATGTGAGGATAAAAGTTAGGGCAGCGGACAAGCTATTAATTAGGGTGAAGTCAGTTATAACAGAATAAATGTGCAACGAAGAGAATAAATCAACGAAAGTTATGAAATTGTATGGAAAATCAAATGTGTATAGCTTTGCCTTATAATCCAGGCTTAAAATATTAATAGAGTTTACTAGCTCTGAACTAGCAGGGTATAATCCCTGAAGCGAGAAAAGCCCCCACTTAGACCCACCTACGATTTCTACCGTGGCCATAGGGTATGCATTTCTTTACCCTTGCAATACTCAGTTCTCGCTTCAGGGTTCTCGTCTACCCCTCCTAGTCTCTATTTAGCCAATGTATAAATAATTTTGCCTGGTGTATCAGTCTTTCTTGTATGCGAAATAAGTCCCCCTCATTTCCATAATGGATATCATCAACTTCAATTATTTGTACCTTAAATTAGCAGCGTTGATTTACAGACTTCAATAGATATTTCATCATTGATAATAAGAATTTCATATGAGGTAAGTTAATCTCGATCAAAATACATAAAAAACTAATCGACACTAAATATAATTCATAGATGAATTCTACTCATTTAACCTCTTCAACGCCTCCTCCCTCGCCGTCACGACGTAAGAACTTAACCAGAGATTAATCATTTCAATATGATTTAAAATTTATGAGATCATTTAGATTTGCAGGCCTCGCAATGCCGGTTGGAGCTACTATAAAATAGCTGATCATCTAATCATATCACGAGCTCAAGTTATTTATACTTTGAACCGTGGCAATGTGACACCACAAAAGGGTAAAGGTAGACCATCAACTCTGTTACGGGAGGATATTTATGAAATAACTAATTTATAATGTCATTTTCCAACAATCTGAGGATGACCTATCTCGAACTTGACGCCGGTCCTCTAAGGGATTTGGTGTAAGTGAAAGAATTATTCAGAAAGAGCTTCAGAAAAGAGGCTACAAGAGCCACCCAGCTCATGAGAATCCTATTTCGCCACAAGAAACCGTGAGAAAGCGTAGAGAATGGGCCGAAACCCATCTACACTTGACGTTTGAGGGTTGGTCGTCAATCCTTTGGACCGACGAAACTTGGGTAAAGGATGGGCAGCATGCAAGAGACTGGGTAACTGTGGCGGTCTGTAATATTTTCTTTTTTGACTTGAAATATACTATTGGATTAATGATCTTCTTTAGAGTAATGAAGAATATCACATTGATTGCGTAGATGCTAAGATCAACAAAAGAAATTGACGAATGTTCTGAGGCACCTTTGCAGGAGTAGAGAAGGAACCTTGTTTGTTTTGGGAAAAGGAGTGGGGCTCCATTGACTCCGAGAAATACTGTGAGAAAATAGTACCTCTCATAGACGGGAAAGTGTCTATAAGGTCCTGGCTTTCCGTCATGCTGGAAAATGCTCCTGCACACGCGTGTGATATTACTATGTAAGAGATGTGAGAATGATTAATGAAAACCATCGATTAGCTCCCAAACTCTCCCGATCTCACCTCAATCGAAGCTGTTAGGGGCTAGATGAAAGATTTTATCCAACGAAATTATCCAAATCTAGATGGTGGAAGACTGCGAGCACATAATTCACCTTAGGAAATTATTACAGAGGCATGGCATTCCGTTCCTACCGGATTCCTGATAAGGCTGCTTGAAGAATTGCCTGCCAGGTGTCAGGCGATTAAGATGCCGGTTGAGATCTCCCCAAATTTTGAGCTTTTTGCTACATATATAAATACCCTAAATTTTAGTGTATGAATCTACAAGGGTAGATAAATAAGTCATTATCTTTAATTTTACTTGAGAAACTAGATAGATACTGACGTAGAATACAAAATAGTGTTGTTACGTAAAAATTTATGCAGTCCATGATTATATAAACTAAGCTTAATTTTGAAGATAGAAGGGGGATGTGTAGAAGCTTTCGCTCGTTTGAAATTCATCATATATTATTTTGTCAAGAATACTTAGAAATACAAGACCTAAACTCTGTTCCTAAGCAGATCAAGCCTAGTTAGGCCCGGCGGCTCCCCCAAAAAGCCCATATCAGCTCCATAAGGTAGGAACATTACCGTGGTAGTCGGCGTAGTAGGGCAAGCTCGGATGTTTTTTTTTGAGGTGCCCCGGTGGAGGGGATAGGTATCCGTATAATTACCCCAGATTACTATACCTTGATGATCAACCAAAAGAGTAGAGTACCCTATGGTCACGGTAGAAATTGTATGTGGGTCTAAGTGGGGGCATTTCTCGCTTCAGGGATTCATAACCTGCTAGTGCGGAGCTAGATAATTCTAATCCTGGATCAGTAGGCGAAAATATACACAATTAATTTTCCATACAATTTCATAACATTCGTTAGCTTATCCTCATCGTCGCACATTTACTTGGTAGTAACTAGGAAATTTCTTGTCAGTTAAAATTATCTTTGCGTCAAGTTGGCGACACATTGCGCCGCGGCAACGTTATAACAAAAAAAAATAAAAGGTTGTTCGCCGATTTTATTTTCCGATGATGTCGACTAGATAGAAAATTTTGTAAAGTTATCTTCAGTAAATCAATGAAAGATGGATTTCGAACTTGCCGCTGGTCCCTTATAGACATTTAAGTGTCAGTAAAAGATTTATTCAGAGTGAGCTTCGGAAAAAAAGGTTATCAGCGCCACCCTGCACACAAGAGACCTCTGGTATCCGAACTGACCAAGAGTGTTCGCCAAAAATGGGCTGAAGCTCACTTTCACTAGACTGTGGAGGACTAGATGCCTAACTTTGGAATGACAAACTTGGGTGAAGAATCGTGAGCATTCAAGACAATAGATCTCTAGGGAGGCGAATATTTTGCTCTATAATTTTTATTTTATCCTTGGATTTAGATTTAACCTTAGACTGATGAAGAATGCGATATCAGCAGTGTAGGTGAAAAGATAAGGAATAGTATCAGCTGGATGTTCTGGGGTTGTTTTGCAGGTCCGGAAAAAGGTCCCTGTCTATCTTGAGAGAAAGAACGAGACTCTATTGATTCTGAAAAATACTGTCAGAGAATAGTACCTCTTATTGATGGGAGGGTTTCTATGCGGCCCTAGCTCTCCGTGATGTAGGACAATGCTCCTCCTCACGCAGGAGCCAGGACGATGGAAGAGATGGGGAGAGAGTCAATACTCCAATTCCTTGGCCTCCTAACTTGGCTCCCAACGTCCCAGTCCTCAATCCGAGAGAGGCTGTTTGGGATAGCATGGAAGATTACATTCAGCTCATCTATTCAAGTCTAGGTAGCGGAAAACAACGATCTCGAAATACACTTCGACTGGTTGTGAAGGAAGCGTGGTACTCTGTGTCATATGAATACTTTGTCAAACATATTGAGACTAGCTGTCCCGATATAAGGCGGTTATAGATGCTGTTGGGGGCCCGACAGAGTACTGATGACTGAGTTTTTAATCTGCTTTTGTTGATCGTATTTGTAAACCATTTTTTAAATCTTTTCCTCAATTTTCAAGTTGTAAATAATGATGGTATAATTGCATAAAACTTTATGCAGCAGATCATGTATGAATTAGGCTTAAATCAGAAGAACTGACCCACCTACAATTTCTCTGTCGGATGAACTTTCCATACATTTTTTGCCAAGAAATTTCATAAGTATTGGGTATAAACTCTATTTGATAACAGATCATTCTTTATTCGGATGTGATCATCTCGCTTTTTCCCCTACTAGCGGCTCCACCTATAATTTCTACCATGGCTATAGGGTAGAGTCATTAGGCCCCTGCTTGAAAAACAAAAAAAAAGACTTCAAATTAGGCCTAGCGTGCTGAGCTGCGCTGCTGCCAAATTATGAAGATTTACTAGAATATTGTGACGGGTTAAGGTGAAATATCTTTTAAAAAGTGTTTATCTTGCAAATCGATAATACATTAAAACTAAGGATCCAGTAGAAACGGATCTACTACATAAATACATGCTATTCTCCTGTCCTGTATCCCCCTTCCTCATCTGTTGTCTCCTTCCATCACGAAGATCTACATTCGTATAATAATGGGTTTGAATATCCTGGGACTATACCCCTGCGATGCTTGTGCATTATTTCGTATATAACCCCACTTCCTCCAAGGCCCTATCCTTGCTATACCAGGCCTCAGCCCTGTAACAGATATTAGCTGTAGGCCGTACTGACATTCAGATCTAAAGTTGCTGTGACAACTATATACCTCTTCAGTTCAAGCAAAGATAAGATATCTCACAGTATAATAGAACGAATCTACTTATCTCAAGGAGGCAAAATACTAGATATAACCTACCCAATAACAAATCTATTATCTTACTTTGCTATTCGAATTACGATCCGCTATTTGTCAAGCAGACAGCATCAGCATGTTGGATGTATTGCTGGAATTTAAATTATGCACATATACTATGATGTAAGATTAAAATGAACAAACTTCATTTTTTTACCATATAAGACCTCCTGCACCCCAAAGTCAAATACAATTTTTACATAAAACAAAACACCAAGACAAAAATTATGTTAATTTAATTATCAATCATACTTTTATGTTCAACGTACCAAGCATTAATAACTGCTCCTTTTACGCTTCGAATAGCGTTGGATTAGAGCCATAGCTTTCATTTGATATTGCTCTGCTTCCTTACTTCTCCTTCTTACCTTGAGCCATAAAACCTTACTTTTCACTTGTGCCGCAAATAATCTTTTGTGCTGTGGTTCCATAAATTTCTTTGCTGCTCTTTTCAACTCGAAAGCTTTAGTGTCTATTTCATTATATAAAATAGAGAATTTTTTGGTGGTTTCTAAAGAATATGTCTTAGCAGTGTCTGTCAAAACACTGCTAAGTACATGTAGATTATCTTTTGCCTTGAATTGGGTTCCAAATGTTTTGAAAAAGTTAACTCTAGATTGATCAAGGTAGTATTTTGCTATATTAAAGGCTATGTGAGTATGAGCGATAGGTTTTTTAATTATTTCACGATTGTAGGGAAAGAAAATGGATTCCTTAATCTGTTCAAGGGAATAAAACCAGGCATTGCTTGTGAAGCCATTGCCAAAAAAAGGCAGCAGAGCAATAGCTTTATTGCAAGTATCGCTAATTTTTAGAAAATTTGCTCGAAATTTATTATGAATATTTTGTATTACGTTAAATACTTTGTGCTTGTGTCGATAAATAAGATAACTCCCTTCATTGGGGCTTTGATGAACAACGAAACTATACATTTTATGTTTAAAAATCTGTAGAATTTGAGAAGCTGAGGGTCCAAAATCAAGAGTACAAGTCTGGTTTAATCCGAGATTCTTTTCTGAATTGATTGATAAATTAATTAAACCATAAGCTTCATTTTTTGGTATCAGTAAAATAAGACAACTTTCATGTCCGAAGGCTTGATCGGTGTCAATGGTTTTATTATCTCTGAAAATATTGATAGATACAGCCTCACCCTTAGGCCAAATAAATCTAGGGTTTCCTAGAATGCGAATCAATACACTTTTCTCTCCATATATCTCAGCAGTACATGAAAAAGATATTGGTAATGTTTGTTTACTGGATTCAATATTAACAGCAGAAAAATCTTCATTAAAAGACTCTGAGAAAATATTAGGACCGAAAGACGTATAACAAATGCTAGAAGCATCTCGAAATGGTGGTCTGAATAACTTGGAAGTAGCTAATATTATCGGAGATATTATGCCAGAGATAGATGCTACTTGTGACCTTGAAGAATTCAAGACTATCTTGTTGTTCAGGGAAATCGCAGGCCCAGAGACATCCACGTAATTTAATATCGTTGTCAGGAGTACGAAAAAGAAGCCAAAAATACAGACCCGAGAGAGAAAAGTAAATTTAGTCATGGAGGTAACTTGACTCCATGAAATTGCAGAATTCTTATTCAAAATTTGGCTGAATATTCCTTGCGACTGGGAATCATAGATTTTATGGTTAGCAGTGTTGGAGCTACATATAGGCTCATGGAGTCTGGTTAGATAAGCCAAGTTTCTATTGATTTGCCGTGCATCGATATTCAGAAATGTGTCTAGATTAATCGGAAATCTTTGATGAATGATTGCTCCACCCTCCTTTTGATTTTTTGATTCTAAGCACATATGTATTGAATGTTGATCTACCGATGGAAATGAACAATTATCAAGCATCAATGTTTGTGAAATAAGAATTGATGGAATGTGGTGACGATTTAGGAATTTTCTAACAAGAGTTCTGGTCCGTCTGATATTTATATCATCTCCACCAGAGCAGTAAATAATTGCTATATGTGGTAACTCCCAATTTGGCTCAATATGAAAGCTATCTCTATTTGAAGGAATCGAGTGACATGTGAACTCATCATCGAGGACAAGCTTTATGACGTCAGGACTATTTGGACTTTGTTTAGACTTTAGATTGTACGCAGAATAACAGCTATCAACTTTAATTTGGTATCGGCTAGAGTGCATAAGCTCAATTTCTGGTGCGTTTTCGGATCCAAAAGCCGAGATCGGAATGACATTATAATGTTGTGAACCTGAGTATCGTCGCTGTTCGTCACTCATGCTATTTTCTGCTGAGGCTATAACCGAGCTGGCAATCTTATGAATAATATCCTGTCTTGCTAAGTGACTACCAACATAGAGGATTCGTAACGGCTCTTTGATATTTAAGTTTAAATCTGTCATTGTCTGTCTAACACTTAACAATATCTTGTTTTTTGGGTCATCTTTAGGTATTAGCCTCAATAAATTTGATATTTGTTCCTCATCTAGCTCTGCCACCGTATGTTTGACATATATTTTACCCTCGCCTCCATCAAAGGACTCTTCAAATTCAATAGATGGAGATACAGTCTGGCCAATTTTATCGACGTTAGTATGAGAGTCATGACTTGATACAGGGGATAAAGAAGGTTGCGAGATAATCCCCTCGGGGAGAGTAGATTGCCATGATTCTTGATTATTTTCTTCACTGTTATCTTCACCGCCAGATTCTGTGCTTCTTAAGGAGTTCATGTCATCAAATCGACTAAAATCGGTTGAAGCAATTGATTCTGTTGTATTATCACCACGACTTTCTTCATCTGTGTTTATGAATTCATAGGCAGAACCTCCTAAGATTATCTCATCGAGAGAATTATCACCGTCTGAGGACATTTTCTTGCTGGATAGACTTTGAATCCAGGTGATGGTCCTTGCATCTGCAGTAAGTTTTGGAAAGCGAAATGTGTTTGATGAGTCAAGGATTGGGGTGCAAAAAGGAATATAGGACCTAGATTTACTGAGATTTCTCATGAGATTAGCCATCAATGATTAAAATAAGTCTTTAGAATAATTTACTGCATCACTTTTTTATTGTGTATCTAATGACTTGTTTGACTAAAGTCATACATGAATAGACACTAGATAATAAGAATGGAAAGGAATAGAGAATGGCTTGAGTGGAATTAAATGTGAACTTACAGTAGAGGTTGTTTGGCCTAAGAATCTAAAAGCTGGAGAGCTTTGTAGATTGGGCACTGCTCTGGAGATAAGTACTATCTAACTGCACAAGGGAGGGTGTGTTAGGCCTTAGGAGCCTGTGTTGTTCCAACCATGCAGGCTCTAGCTGATAATTGCATGTGTTAAAAATCTAAAAGCCAAGAAGATTGAACAAAATATACCAGATGTTTAATGAATTTGAAGAAAACGTTCTTAAGGTTTATTTCGTTAATCTGAATTGGATGCAATGGGGACGTGAAGGAAGGAGGGGTACTGGTCTTACGGAAGGGATGTTCGGAGGGGCTCTGCATAGCGCTAGGGCGTCAGGCAGAGGGAGGGAAGGCAAGGCTGAGGTTTTTGGGGTCATCAACAGAATGTGATGCCTTACGGCAAAAGCTTTGTCCAATACTTCGAGTGTCGATAAGTAAACAGCGCTCTCTATCTCGAAGAATGCAAGTTAAGATGATATTCTCTCCAAGCATGTGATGTATGTGACCACCGTCTCAGTGGAAGTTTATTGGAGGCCAAATAAGCAGACGACATCCCCTGGCCTGAATTATTAATCAGTGAATATTTAGACACATCGAATCTCCTTATAGGGATCCACGCTTTACCATACAAGGATAGCTTGCCACATTCTTAGTTCTATTGTTCTTTAATGTTATTCAGTGCCTGATCATGAACCTTGTTTTAAGAGTACCTTAATAGCCACCGCTTATCGATGATATCGTAATATCTACTATTTGCAGTCAATAATTAAACCTAAACCTAGACCGAGACAGACTAAAAGACATAAAAGCGAAGCTGTATCTTACTAGAGATCAATAAGGCACATCGAATGAAAAGGTTGCAAGATACACTTACTCCTATGCCACAGTTGATTTTGTCGACGAAGGTCACAAGGTATTATGTACTCTGTAATTTGTAACCCCACTTGACAGAATCAACCGTGGCGAAGGAGATATACAATTTTCCCTGGTTAGGTTGTAAATAGTGGGGCAGATCCTCGCTCCATTGATGATATCCCTGCTAGTGTTTATGTTAGTTTAAGTTGGAAATATCGGCCTCAAATATCCGGCATTCCTGGACACAACGTCCATCTTTCCCCGTCAACAAGCTCACTCAAACCAACTTGCAGACCACAATTCCTCCACTTAATATCACGCTAAGATCTCCGCAATCATCAACACGATCTCTATATTTATTTTTGATCTATTATATTATTACGGATTCTTCATACATTATTTCTCATTAATCGCCGCCTTTTACACCGCGACTTAATTATTGGATAGTGCCAAGTATGCTTTCATGAGGACATTAGGGTCGGTCAGAGCTGAAATTTATTTCCTATACAATTGGATAGAACTGAAAGTGTTTAGGAATTGAACGCCCCACGTGACGATTATTCTGCAAAAACTAGACCAAAAACACTATTTTTCTATCATCATTACTTAAAAGCCAAACAGCTCTATTAATCTGTTTTCATTTATTGATTAAAATTCATGGAAATTTTAAAGAACAGAATCTAATTTTTCTGGAATTTTCCCAGCTAAAAATGAGTGTCTAAAAACTAATGAAGGAACAAATAGAATAAGGTGTTTTCTAAATTTACATCAACATATTGGAAGGCCAGTAAGTTCCGTTTTCAACGTTTTTACTGCCAAGAAATTTGATTGAATGATACAGAAGTAATGCAATAAATGTCTAACTTCTTAGCAGTAAGATTGAACAAATATTGATAGTGATAAAAAGATGGAAGTCTGAATGAGAAGTCATTCGATCAAATTGATGTGGTTTTGCTGATCAATTATCTCGTTGAAAGTTTAATTTCTATCCAATCTCAATTCTATCCATCTGGGTAGAAACTAGAATTCTAGTTTGAGCCTCCCTAATGTATCAAGGTGATTATCAAATATAAGTACTAATTTCACATTTTTATTGAGAACAAAAATCTTTACAAAGCTTGTCAAAGTACATTATTAATCGTAACTCGACTAGGAAATCCACGAAGAAAGGTTGGTTAATCATTTCGTCGCAAAATTGTGCCCCAAAACATGCTTGAGGCCGTCAGCTTACGCTCAGCTCCCTCACATGACATTGATAAAATTTGTAGCTTTATGAATGTATCTCCTAATGATAGTGAGATAAGTTGCGCACAGAACTCATTTTGATTTTCATACAACAAGATCAGGTCTTTTCCCTTACGCGCCCAAATCAATTTATGGCGCTGCTGCAACTTCACAAAGGCGCGCTTCCTCCTGACTCACCAGATGTTGGGAATTGCGTGTCAAAGCCAACACCATCGACGAGCCGTACAAATAAAACTTCTTTAACAAAAGTCCGCTAATCTCTGAATATAGCAGATGCCATCCGTAAAGAGATCACTCTCTAAAAGACATACTGTACAGCACAATTCTCTGATACTGAACAAGTCCAAGTCGTGTCTATGCAATGCGAAAATAAGTTACCGACCACAGAAGAGAATGAAATTCACTCCAACGAACATTTTTATTCCCTTACCGAGACTGCTAATTCTACAAACAATGTATTCAAACAGAATAAGAGTTCTTCACAGAAAACTAGCGCAGCACCTCTAATTACTGAAATCATAGGTCTTTTAGACCTGAAAAATGATTATCTTCAAAACCTTGACAAAGAAAACCCTGGTTTCTGAGTGGATTTTCTTGCACTTTTGGCTGACGAAGCTTCTCGCGCATTATGGGGCGAAAGGGTCTATAGGAGCTTGTACAGTACATCAAATTTAAATATAAACTCTCCGAAAGTCACATGAGCACAAAAGGTGGCCAGCGACATGATCTCAAATCAGCCGGTAAGAATCAGAGACTGGAATCTTCACCTTCTAGAGGTCGGTGCAATGAAGATCGTCGAGTTATAATTAACTTGGCTCGAATCATGAAGCACGAAAAACTGGATCTTTTGAGTTGTAGCAGAAAGTTCAAAATATTCTACCTGATAAATCTTTGGTAGGTAATGCTTGGTTTGTGCCCTCTGGGGTGGCAGTTATAACTCCTTCGCCTGCAAAGGCTTCTATTTTGATGCAGCTTAAAGAAACAATTTAAAAAAATTTAGAGAAGTAACTGTTGAAGCTAAGAAAAATGCAAAACCTTTGTTATTAGCCATATTCTCAAATTTATCACGGTCTAAATGGTTTACACAATACGATGCAGGGTCCTCTCCAGGAAGAACAACTTTTGTCGGAGACATTGTGCCAATCCGATATATGAGTTACACTTGCCGATCTCAGAACGAAGAGCCATATGGATATATCAGCATTTGAGTTCCTGAAAGTAGAGCCGATAAAGTCCTATCTAGGCTTCGGATTTCTGGGGAAGCAGTATCTTTTCAAAGAATCAGTCAACGAAATCAAGTATTTCGGTATGCGAGAAGTGCTTTGGATTCCATGCTACCAGAATGTGTGCCAGGTTGTGACGGCACGGCGTGGGTGGTCTGCACACTACGCACAGACCATCTTACCACTCCTAATGCCTTATTTACTTTCGACACGCGTATTGT